>JBAMYA010087299.1:0-22311 GCA_037176975.1 Arrhamphus sclerolepis | reverse complement strand
CTCTCTTTGTCGAAATGTGGGACCGAATGCGCGATTTAGTCTGTATTGTTGTTGGATGGCGGGTTGTTTTTTTTTTTCCTCCCCTGGAAGCTGTATTTGACCCTCACAAACATCACAGGAACGGATCTCAGGATAAAGTCACACATTTACGGGTACTCAAAGCATCTCTGGCATAAAAATGAGACAGCGACGATGACTGACAGGTCACAATTACAGTGTGCAGCTTGAATCCTTATCGCTGCTCTCTTAGGAAAGAATAAAAGACGTTGACAAATCAAATGTGAAAAGAAAAAAACCCAGTATAATTATAACTTCAAATAATTTTCGGATAAAAGTAAAGTCTACGAGTTTGTTTATTTTGAAAAGCAAGGAAAAGTAACCCGTTCTGAACTACTATAATGCTTGGAACATTTTCTAACTTTTACAATGATCTAAAGTGACTTTTCTTGAGCTTAAAAATAATATGTTTTGAGTTTATTTTGAGCTTCCTTGAGGAAGGAAGTA
This sequence comes from Arrhamphus sclerolepis, assembly GCA_037176975.1. Taxonomy (NCBI): domain Eukaryota; kingdom Metazoa; phylum Chordata; class Actinopteri; order Beloniformes; family Hemiramphidae; genus Arrhamphus; species Arrhamphus sclerolepis. The sequence goes on along the minus strand of JBAMYA010087299.1, from coordinate 21,807 downwards.
ATATTTATGTGTGTCCCAGGCAGCAGTCACAAAGCGCTTTAGAAATAGAACACAACAGTCCATAAAGAGCAATTAGGAGCAGTTAAAACCAACAATATAAAACATAATTTTAACAGCCTGCCTGTTGACTACTGTGAAAACAACTATATCGGACCAGAACTATATCCACCCTCTACGGGCCTCTATGCATGATGTCTGCAGTTGTGCAAAATTATAACATCTTAGGTACGATGTAAAGAATGGTATGCGCAAACTGTATGATGATGAGCGTCTTGAAATGACGGATTTAGTATTATGTCATCCGGAATCAAACAATACATGAAAACGAACTTGGGTCTTGGTGGTTCAGAGTTGGATCAGTTACCTCTGGGTTACCTATAAAAAGTCATCATCAGTGGAGCTCCTATACTGTGATTCACCGTGGCAACGCCAGTAAATGGAAGAGATCCTCCTACTCGATTTTATTGCAGTCATGTGACTTTCTGTAGAAATGTAAGATATAAGGAAGGACAATTGATGAGGAAGAAACTACAGTGAATGCGTAATTTGAATATTTGATTTTCTCAGTTTTGCTTGATTCACTTTCTAATGGAATAGAAGAGGATATGCTCAGTATCCCCGGCGTTATTTAACCAAAGACATCTGCAAATAAATAATAGCTAGTAAAATGAATAACCCAACATATCTAGTGGGAAGTATGGGCATCCTGTGGGTGACATTTGTGATGAACGGAAGGATAAGCTCATGTAGGCCAGCTGTGTTTAGTTTAGGTCAGTCACCGTGGTAACAGACTCTGAGAGTGAGTTACATCAGTTTCTGAAACCGGTTCAACTGAACCGTCTTGCTGAGGGTTTAGTAATGTCGGGGAAAAAAAAAAAATCAGAGTTTCCCTGAGTTTGGTTCAGGTTCAACATAAGCTGCTTCCTGAAATGGACCTCGGCTCTATTGTAGCAGCGAAAGAGAAGAATGTGGTTCCGGTTACAGTCAGGGAGGAGAAGAGGCCAATTTGGGATTTTTAAATTTTAGGTAGTCTGATTGCAAGACCAGCATGACAGCGCTTTTCAAACCACTCACAGTTCCCCACGATTCTTCTACAACAACGATCTTTCGTCTGTGACAGTCCAAAACGGTGCAGCGTTTAATGGACCCATAAAATGAACCGCTACAATCAGAAGTTTAACCCTTGTGCTGCATCTCTGAGCATGCCACAAACATCTCAGTTTCACCCCAGGAAATTGTGTCCACATGAGCACAATATATCTCCTTTAAAAAAAAACTGAGGGCATATACAACAATGCAAACTTTATGTCACATGATTGCCAGGGCAGTTACTACAGCCCTGAGAAACAGGGAGAGGTAATCAGCTTATCCAGGGAATGTCAGGCAAAAGAAATACTTTTGCTTCAAATGCGGCAGGAGTAATTTTTACAATAGAAACCAACTTAACCAGCACTCATATGTCTCAAATCTGTTCTTTATCATTCAGTCTACAAACTTTTTCTTCCCTCATATATCACTATGATTTCATTAGAAGATACGGCTGTCAAGCAAAATGATTTGCTTTAAAATTTAAATGGTCATTTAGGGCTGTTTTAAATGCTAAAATGTGGGGCAGGCTATCACATTATTCGCGTGATGCTGCCCGGAGGCTGTTGGACTCTCAAGAAACCATTCTGGTGCTTAAATGTTATCAGTGGTTTCCCACTTGACACAGAATCAGACTTTCTTCGGCACATTATCGTCCGTCTGTCCCAGTAGGCATCGGTCCAAGAACCCCCTGAGTCATTACTCGTTAACTACTAAAGTCCAAGTTTAAAACGTAAATCTGTCAGGACCTTCTGCTCATTCTTTTAATGAGTTAAAACTCACTTCCCTGATAAACGTGGCACATTTTCCCAAACTTTTTCAGCAGAAACTGAGTCTGTTACTGTAACTTTACTCATCTGTTCTCATGTTGTCCAATTTCCTCTGTCAGTTCAATAAGAAGAATTAATTTTCTGATATTAAATCATATCCCACCTTTTTGTCTATCCCTCACCTGAAATGACAGCATCCCCATTGAGGAACATGCTCATTCCCAGCAGCATGAGGATGCCAAGGACCAGGATGTAAGGTCGCCGCCTGCCCCACGATGAGCGGCAGTAGTCACTGGCCGAGCCGATGATGGGCTGGAGCAGAAAACCCAGGATGGGGCTAATCAGCCACACCAGGCTGTACAGACTGCGAGGGAGGCCCACGCTCAGAAGCACCGGTGTGACGAACGCCGCTTCCACGGCGTAGCAGAATTCCCTACCAAACATGACCAGGCTGTGGAGGATAAGGCGAGCCCGAGAGCGTCTGGGGGGCTCAACGGCTCCAAACACAGCATTCTCCTCGCTGTCCATGAAGTCCTCTTTGGAGCCTGTGTAGTCTGTTGTGTACTGGTGCAGAGACGTACTGATGTGTTTGCCAGGCTCCGACAGCAGGCACGGTTGAGGCCTGGCAGACTGGTCCTCTGATAACAGAGTCATAGCTGAGAGCAGGGAAAGAGGTACAGAAGGGAAAAGGGAGAATGAAAAGGGGCTTAAGAGAAAATTTAGGTGAAACAAGCCAAAGAAGGGAGCCAAGTGATGGATAAATGGCCAAATGCCAAATCCTTGAATTGGAGCTTGGCTCGGATAATCCTCTTCTCTACTGCATAGCCGAGGAAAAACTCCAAGATCCACTCAGCATTACTCAACATGTGAAAGTCTGCTCTGTGGACTGAGCACAGCGGTGTGGGACTCAATGAAGAGGGAGGAGAGAATAAAGTAGGCGTATGTTAGAGATTACAGTGTCTTCCCCCTCTTTTTTTCCCCTGCAAAGTAGTAAAAGGCCCTGGAGCAGGTCATGAGAGTGTGTTCCAGGAATTATTATGTGTGTCTGTGTGTGTGATAGTTAGGGGCTCCAGACATACAGTCTTACAGAGGACTGAAAAGCAAAGAAACCACCAACACACACACACACACACACGAAAAATCTGATTGAGGATGTGCAAACATTAGTTGACAGCCCACAACACCTCAGATGTACTAATTAATTCTCTGTGCAAAACTGCAGATATCTGTGGGTGGATTTTCAACTACTTGACTACACTTTATGGAAACTGTCACCATTAAAACATTATGTACGAAGACAGTTTTCAGAAGTGCACAAAATGCTCTTAATGACCTCAAGTTGCGTGCAGGCATCACTCAAAAACAATATCTATAGATATACGCATAAATCTTTCGACTCACAGGAGGAAGCCGGAAGACCTGCAAAAAGCTGAGCGTGTGAGCGTTGTTGTCCTCCCAAGAAACATTAGTCTAGTATCCGAGATAAAATCTTGTTGCATTTCTTCTTTTCTTTAAGATTTTAGCGACAGTCGTGTTTGGGTAATGCTTTTTTTAAATTTCAATTATATAAGTGGAAATATTTTTGATCTCATTCTGTTTGCTTGTTTAGCAGCTTGGTCAGAATTTGGAAGATAATTATATGTTTTAGGCAGTACCACATTACCTGGAAAACAACAATTTGGTGGCTGGATGTTCGGTCTTTTTGCCACATGGGGCTGAATTCATTTCACAGGTAATTTAGTAAACCGTCCAAAATTAGCGCATCTCATACAGATGAGGTGAAAATGACTGACCCCCGAGAAAGTGTGGAACATTTTCCCCAAATACTGACCAGTGACTGCATTATTTATAAACCTTTATACAATAATAATAATTTTAAAAAAAGAGAGTAATCCTTAACGTTAAGGCCCTTAATTTATTTTCTTTATACAAATAATAGTTGAAACTGAAATGGTCAAATTAATAGCCCCACAGGTGAGATTTACCTTCCAACTACATGTGAGCAATCAGAATTTGAACAGGACTTAAAGGAATCCACGAGCAGGTCTCTTAAAAACCAAACTGAACATGGTCAAAAGGGCAAGATTTCCTGAACCTTGGAGAGGAAATGACTGAAAGACGCTAACAAGAATCCCTGGTTTGTTTGCTGTTTATTGATGTCAGATGATTGTTGCTGCTGGTTTTCGCCTGGGTTTGATGCCTCATAGAAGGCTGTTGTGAAAGCCGTACGCTGTGGAGGCCTTTCGAGGTCATCGTCCCTAAAGAACCCCGTTGCTCACACGTTAGACGTCAGCGCATCAAAGCCAGACTGAAAAATTCACTCATCAGCATTTGAGCACATCCATATGGATGCTCTTTGTGTTTGGAAATGGAGGGGAAGAGGCACACACTTGTCTTTACCTTCACGGAGACGTCCTTTGGAACGAAATGAACTATAAACACTTTATGGTCATTTCCTCAGAAAAGCTCATGGTTTTGTTTGATTGCATAAAAGAAGCAATTTTATAAAAACAAATTTTCACTTTCAACTGTACAAATGAATGGAAACGTAGTCTGGTGGAAACAGAATAAGCTTCCATGAGACGTTAATTTTCATTTATTATGATTTTTTTTTTAACTTTGCGACAGCAAAAAAACAAAACAAAAACACATGCCTTCTATTGTCATTGGTTAGTGATGAAAATAAGTGATTTCAGCATTTTATATAACTATTTATTTATTGTTGAAAGGAAAAGTCTTCATAAGTGGTTTAGACCTGTACTTTTGCAGATGTGCACATGTGTCTGTCTGCAGACAGACACGTGCAAACATCTGCAATGATGTCACAATGGTAAAACTTTAAAGGTTACACTTGGGCTTCAACTAAATTTCTTTAATCTGTAATCAATTTATTGCTCCAGAATAGAATATTTTCCAAAAGGTAAAATAATAACAATTAATTTTGTGAGAACTTCAATAAACTCACTATTGACTCCTCACAAACCATTCAAAATGAGATGAACACTCATCATTGCATCAGGCCGTAACTAGATTAGAAAATGCCTTTTGTACATAAAATACTCTACATTTATGAGAAAGGAATTTCAAACAGAAATGAAAAGACATGTTTCATGTAAAGGATCTCGGGGCTAGGCACAGATGGCTGAAAAAACAAAAACTGAAGTATCGTTAGAAGGATAAACACATTGATAGTTTTTAAACTTTCCATAGCACTTTTTGATGATAATAAAGCTTAACAAAAAATAAATCTTTCAGCCTCCTAACTTCATCTTTTATCATTGTTTGTATCATGTAATGCATTTCCTCACAGTGCCGATCAATGATTGCATTATTTGCAGTTACATCGTTAAAAACATTCTTTAATGTGAAGGTTTGTGTTTGGTTCACTTATGAATCTAAAAAAAGGGAGATATTTTGTATTTATTTTTTCTAAAACAGAAAATGTTGTTTAAAAATAAAAATAAAAATGCGGCCCACTGAGATTAGGAAATCAAACCACATCTGAGCAATCAATTATCTTTTGAAAGGACTCCATGAGCAGAGCTTTTCTCACTTCAACACCTGACTGAGAGACACACCTCGTAATTTCTAAGAGGTGATAATGAGACTTCAGACAGAAGATTGTAGATACTCATCTGCAGGGAAAAGGCTTCACGTCATCTAGGAGAGAAACGCTGTATGTTGCTGTATTGGAAAGTACTTTGGAATAAATCATGTTAAAATCAAAACTGCAAGATTTATGGATAGATGAATGGACAGATGGCTATATCAATGGACCTTATTGAGATGTTGTGATGCTGTTTTGCTGCTACAGGCACAAGTGCATGCCCTGAAAAAGGATTATGTTGATATTCTGAATAATATCAAGAAATCTGCTTCAGTCTACCTTGAGATTCAGCACCTTAACTTGGCTTTTAGTGTGTGCGTGTATTTTCATAATTGATTTTGGGATTTTTATTTGCTTTAGGCTGGACGGCACTTTGCTCTACTGAAGTTGTTTTACATGTGCTTTAGAAATAAACCTGACTTGTTTTGACTTGACATCAGGAATCGCTCACCAGCTCATGTAATATTCTATTCTGCAATGACAACATGCAATTAAGCGGCTCAGGCTCACAACTGGATTTTGTCCCCAGCACCGCTGCAATAACTACTCCCCACACATGATTGCGAAGCATTTATGCAGTGCGGCATGAATAACGGAGGAGGGGTTGCTGCCAAGTCAGAGGTCTGTCACATGCAATCACAGGCAGACGAGCGCCTGATTAGCTTGGCGGCCGCTGTCTGTAAAGCTGCACAACACGAGAGCAAAATATGCAATCGAACTGAATCAGCAAAGCATTCTGCCTCAAGTAAGATTTTTGTTTTGAAGGTTTAAAAAGAAAACAGAAAAATTAATACCAAAGCTGCATGTTTAGGCCAAACTGACTGTAATCAGAGTGGAGCAGATTTATTTTAAGTTTTTGCTTTAATACTGCCAAATTTCTCTTTTAAAAATATCAGAAGCTGTGAGACACTTTACACTCTCTGTAATTGATACCCCCCTCCTTTTTTTTTGTCAGATTGATGGTAATGTTTGAGTCACCAAAGTTTTTGCAGCACATAAAGTTATCTCATCCCTGTTCCCTCAAGCGATTGAAGCCTCTTACGAGATCAGCACGGCAGGAAATCAGAGCCTCAAAAGCCAATAGAAATTCTCATTTTTAAATAATTCAGCAATTGCAGTCACCCTTCCATTTATCCTTCAGATCAGACTCTCTGTCCACCCTCATTAAAACTTGATCTGTTCGAGCACGCTAATTACAACAGCAAAAATGGACACGGTTATTGAACTGGCCACTTGGACTTTGGAGTTTAAATTAACGGCAGGCATTTGAATGCGTTCATGAATAATAATGTGGATTTTGAGAATTATCTGAGTAATGTGCCCAAAGAACAAATAATTCACACAAACACAAAGCTTCACTCGAAGAATACATATCATATAAAATACAACTTAATATAATATAGAATGCTTGATTATTCCACATGCTTTACATTCATCAGTTTAATTGGCTGCAACTCTTCAAAAATTACACTTAAGACTTTGACTTCAGCCTGAAAATAAAAGCTCATATTTCTTGTGAAGGACATGGTTAAGGAGACCGAGCTCCAATAATAAGGAGCTTTGGTGCGAATAAAGAAAATCCTCAGGCAGTGCTGAATCTGTGGCCAGACAGAAGTAAATTGAAGTGCGGATTGAGAAGGCAATGAGTGTTATGAGCTGTGGTAAGCATGTGATGGCTGCGTCGCTGAGATGTGTGAGGTAAAGGTGAACGGGGACCAGTGGCGATATTGGTGGTGTGTTGGTCAGAACTGAGTTTATTGTCTCTGGTGAGTTAAAATGGCCTGACATTAACTTGTGAAAATGTTTCACAGTGGATGGACATTAGGTTTGGATCAGGATGCCGTGTGTTTGGTGTGCCAATCAAATTCTTTTTTTTTTCTCCATCATTTTTATTAATAATAAAAGGTAGAGGAGAGATGAAATGCAGAAAGCTCTAAATGAATTCCTGCCGGTTATCAGCATCATTATTTCAGCCTGTGAAGAATAAACGAAGACAGTCGTGTAGAGAATAGGAAGAAATTGGCTCCTTTATGCTTCAAGGCATCTTTTTCAAATTAAAATACCAGTTTCAGTCTTTTTGAAGGAATGTTAGATTATTTTCAGGAAGTGTTGACTCTTGCTATTTCCCAACCTTACTAAAGCAACAGAAATCACCCCAACTAACATCTCATTTGTCTCTTGTCATAACTGTGTACAGCATTATAGCACTTAATAACATATGAATGATGAAACCAGCTCACAGAGCTGCAGCATGGCAGAAGTGACTGAAAGACTCGAGATGAAGATGACAGAAGAGAAAACAAGCACGGATGAGAAAACAGAAGAGTGACCACTGACCAAACAAGAATTAATCCCTCACAGTGTTACAAAAGTAACTTAACCTCCATAGCTACAGAGTGAAACTTATAAGTTCCGTTACACAACTTTAAAGTAAAAGCAATCAAAAATATGAATAACTTGAACTGTTTAAAAAGTATACAGTATGCTGTATAAAAAGAACTGGGCAAACCTCCTGTTACCTCACAGGTTTTCTGAAAAGTTAGTGTCACTGTCTTCTGGACAGTGACATTTTGGTAGCAGGGGGCTCTAAACATGTTTGATCCACAGATAGGCGAAAGAGGGGAACAAACAATCTCATTATGAAACCATTTCTGGGTTGACGCTCATCCAGAAAAGTATGTTTTGTTGCAGTTCCTGGACTGACCACTGGGTGCTTGCTCCAAAACAGAGAAAATCCCCATTCACTCCCATGTTAAAAGTGCCATCTTTGTAGCAGAATTAAACATATTTACAGACTGGTACAAGGCTGTGTAAAGACCTGTTAATCGCAGATCATAAATCAAGTTCAGCCAAAATGCTAAGTAGCTGAAAAAGACGACCACCATAGACTACGGTGCAGCTGTCAAACTACAGAGCAACATTATTTGAACGTTTTGTGTTTGCTGCAGCTTGTGCTAAATGTGCATTGGCAAAATGCAATGGTCATTTCTGATGTTGCCACTGAAAGAATATTTGACATGGGAGGCCCTGCTGGGAAGGTTCGCCAGCAGCTCTTCAGCTCTTTCGTCTTTGCTCGGCTGAAGGAACCGGGACTCACAGCTGATCATTTCAGCTGCAACACTTGAAATGAGGATGTTTGGAGAGATTTCATCAGAATGAATATCAAAGTCAAAAATTGATCAGCATCACAGGTTAGCTTAAGCTAAGCCAGCCAAGCTAAATTAGCCAGCTGTGACTGACAAGGCGTGGGTGTTTCTCCAGGTTTCTGGGCCTGCTCATTCTGATCATTTGTGTAATATGAGGCGTATGTGACATCCATGAGATAATCATACTAATAATACATAACGTTTTATGGTGTTCCCAAGTTGGATGACACCTGTGTCCATATTTCAGATTCTCAGCTTCATAATTCCATCGACCAAACTGGAACAGAAGAGGACAAGAGATGATGGATAACAACACCCTCCACCTGTTACAGTGGCAGGAGAAATACTATTTAAACCTTTTGGATAGAAAAACACTATTTGTTAATTTATCAGTTATAATTTGTCGTGTCTTTACAAAACAATCTCATTAAGCATTTCTGGTGCTGAAGGAAAAGAATTGACCTAAATGGGCTGATATTTAACAAAAGCTAATTGGAGTCAGTAATTTTCATACCTGAACACTAATCAATGAAATGACTTTGGAGGTGATGTTTAGAGCTTATTAATAACAGAATCTCAAACATTTTAAGTTTGCTGTTCAACAGGAAGCATCTGCTCATGTGAGCCATGCCTGTTAAAAGGGAAATGTCCGATCAGCTAATCAAGATTAGATGACTTACATAAGAATGGAAAGGGTTGCAAAGTGTTAAGGCATCCATCCATCCACTGACAAAGTGCCCTTAAAAGGAGACGGTTTCGCACTGAGGTTACTCTTCCTTGAAGAGGATGTCAAGCTAAGATGAAATTAGGCCCAACAAGGTTTTTAACTTAACAAGAAATGACTCCCCTTTTAAAAAAAAAAATCTCCAGTGACAGTTTACACCTGTAACTACAAGTAATGAGATAGAAAACATTGTTGCTTTCACCAAAATCAGAAGCCTTTAAACTTATGACTTGGGTCAAATGTTTTGGGTTTCATTCCACAAGCTTCTTGCAACTTAAAATCTTCAACAGGACTGAGATCAGAGCTTTGTGATGGCCACTACAAAACATTGTCTTTATTGTCCTTAAGCCATGCTGTAACTACTTTGTTTTGGATCATTGTACATTTAGAAGGCCCATTTGTGCCCAAGCTTTAATTTCCTGGCTGATGTCTTGAGATGTTACTTCAATATTTCTGGCATGATGTTCTTTCCTCATGACTCCATCTGTCCTGTGAAGTGCACCAGTCCCTCCTGCAGCAAACCAAACCCATAACATGATGCTGCCACCTCTGTGCTTCACAGTTTAGATGGTGTTCTCAGGGTTGCAAGCTTCCATCTTTTTCTTTCAAATGTTACAATGGTCATTATGGCCAAACAGTTCCAGTTTAAGTTTTATCAGACCACAGGACATGCCTCCAAAATTGAAGCTCTTTGTCCTTGTGTGCATTTGAAAACTGTAATCTGGCTATTTTGAATGACCTTTACAGCCCTTGTTAGTACTGGACTTGTTTCACTGTGGATAATCACACTCTTACCAAGATTCAGCCAGCATCTTCATTAGGTGTTCTGTGACTGATACGCACGTTTTGCACCAAAGCACATTCATCTCTGTTACACAGAACCTGTCTCCTTCCAGTATGATGGTTGGCCATTCACATGGTGTTTATACTTGTGTATTATTGTTTGAACAGATGAATGTGAACACCCTCAGGCATCTGGAAGCTGTACCCAATGATGAACCAGACTTGTGGAGGTCCACAATTCTCTTCCTGATATCTTGGCTAATTTATTTTGATTTTTCCCACGATGTCACCCAACAAAGCTTGAAAATACGGCCACGGGTGTTCCTCCAATTAACCCTAATGTTTCTGGTTAACCTATCACAAGCATCCAAAGCTATGACACCAACATCTGGGCTTTCACAAATTGTTTAAAGGCATAATCATCTTAGAGTATGTAAATTAATGAATTAGAAAAAAATAAAAAAAAAAGATCTCTCATTTTTCTGGAATTTAGCACATAGAAATAATTTTGGTAATCCTAACTGATGTGAGGCAGGGACAGTTTCGTTTTTATACAGTGTATGTATACTTCTGGTTTCAGCTGTAAGTGTTTTTGTGTGACTATATTAAGCACTTTGTCTTTGCCCATTACTTTGATGCTTAGATGAAGATCAGATCACATATTCTGGCAATTCAATCCTGTAATATCAGTAGCCTAAATACGTCCTTTCTTTTTTTGCCAGTAGAAACTGGTCAGCACCACAGCTGTGTCCTCAAAGATATCAGACTTCTCCAGACAGGTCATGAAAACCAACAAAGAAAATGGCAAGGATAAAAGCCCTTCAGCCATATAACAGCTTATATAGGTTTTAAAAATTCCCACCTCATTATCAGAGAAATGTTTGAGAAGCGATCCTCAGCAGTGAGGCCAAACTAAACAACCTTGAGCTGAGTGTGTCCATCTATCACAACAACCATGATTTCTTAGAGGAGAATTGGAACCCTTAAAAACAAATCTTGTGTATATATTTTTATTGTATTGTCCAGCAAGATGTTTAGTTGACTTCTATTCAAGTTCTAATATGATTACTTGTTCTGTAGCAAAGAGATATTTCAGAATGCAATGATGTTCTTCATCCTAACTTTAACAAAAAAAGAAAAGAAAAAGGACAAACAAACTCAAACTGAAACTAGAGTTTCACTATAGAGTCTTTCAGACTGTTATAACATGCGGTCAATAAACACATGGTGCCACTGAATTTGTTTTATAAAGTCACAACCACCACTCCAGTAAGTCAAAGAAATTTAAGGCACTCAAAAGTACAGTCTCCAGGCTTCTCCAGATAATCTGAGTATTTGGGAATAATGCAAAGATCTCCCAGCCAACCAAATCACTCACCCCAGTGGACAAATCCCTTGCTAACCGGGAGATCATAATGGCTCTTTTGTGGCTGGTTCTCCAAGCTAATCAAGTGATGATGCATGTGATCCCGGAGGGAGGGATGCTGATGAGAAAGTGGAGAGGAAGGCTCAAGGAGAGAGGGAAAGGTTGTTTCAATTCTCCTGGTGATATGGAGAGGGGGAGGACAGGGCACACAGATAGCAAAAGCATGAGACATCACCTGCTTACAGACATAAATCACGAGGGCTTTCTCAGTGCATTTACAGTGCACGTGTTTGTCTATATGTCATCATCTGGAAGATCAAAGTTTGTCTACTTTTGTTCTCCAAGTTTTGTTCTAAATAGAAGAAGCAGCTCACGAGAATCATGAGATTAATCTGAGAGCTCTGAGATATAGAGACAATATAAGTAGTCAGCAACAATTTGGGTAGCAAAATATATCTTTCATTTCTTTTTAGAACTACTGTATATAACATTTAAAAGAATTACTGATAAAGGAATATCTCAGATATGATAGAAAAAGTCATTAAAGAATAACTGATGATGATGAGAACAATCAGTTAGATTCAGTCACTGTTTTGTATTACAGTGTTACGTGTAGTTTTTCTACGTGTTTTAAGATTTTCACCTGTCATTTATAATAGACGATATCTATAGCATGACTTGCGAAATTGCAAAATGAACTGATAAAGAGCGTAGGTCAAAGAACAGGGCATGGTGTAATCCGTCACCTCTACTGTTGGCCACAATGTTGTGTCATACTCAAAATGTCACAATGCCCACTTCTGCAATCAGGTGGGATATTCGTAGTGTGATGGAAAAAAAAAAAACAGAACCAAATTACTTACTGAAACAAGTCATTTCACAGTTCAGTTGAGCTCAGTTGTGAATGAGGCAGAGAGCAGACACTGCACAGGACTGAACGAATGAGATTGTTTCACTGCATAATTCCCCGAGCAAACGTCAAGTAGAGTTACAGGACAGAACAATTTGTTTACACTTAGAAAGTCACCAATGCACACCTTCTAGTTCCCTCTTGTTTTAACAAACTTCCTTAATTAACACAAAATTAAATCAATATTCTGGTCTACAATGCAAAGAAGAAGAGTATGGTCTATGCAGCTTCGTCAGGATCAGTGCTCCATAAAAAGACTCGAGTAATTTTAAAATCAGCATTTGTGTTGTGATGTTTTGTCTCCAAAATGTAAGGATTTGTAACAGAAGTCAGTTGTGGCTGTATAAGTTACAGAACTGCTGGAAGCCGAGAATCATGACATGAATCAAGAGCTGCTTAGCCTCGTCTAAATGAAGGTCAGTTCAAGAAGGAAAGGAAAGTTTGCATGAGGCAATGAAGGCCGGAACTACTGACAGCACGACAAGTAAACGTGACAACAATGACGGTTGTAGGCACAAAAAATATATAAATATGTGGAACCAAAATATATAGACACGTTGTGGTCAGAGGGTCAGACTGTAGGTTGGCCATGTTAGCTGGATATATTGTAAAAGGTTCATTACTTTACCTGGAAATCAGTAACAGAAATGTCTTGAATATTTCTTATCAGTTATTCAGCTCAATTAAAGAAAGAAAACTTGCCACTTTTGTAATTATTGTACCCTGAATGTACAAGTACAAGAACACCACGTATTTGCGTGCACTGAAACTAAACATAAGAGCTAAGAGGCAACATGACTTTAATTTGCCATTTTAGTGAGACTGTTTTAAACTGAAGTTAACTTAGATCTCTTAGATTCTTGCTCCATTTTCAAAAAAAAACAAAAAAACATTCTCATTATTGTAAATTAAATAGATGAAGTCAGATGTTGTGTTCAGAGGTCGTCTGCAGCGCAAGAAATAGAATGATGAACCAAAAACGGGAAAAAGTATCTCCATGGCGGAGATTTTTAAGCATGCTCGGAATTGTATTTCTTGAAGTAAACTAGTCCACATGGGCACCCTATAGCACACTATGACATTTAATGAACACCACAGTGCCGTCAGGGAGGCCTTTCATCAGTCAGAACCCTTGTTTAACTTGACAGTGACTGCAAACACAAAGCCACAAGAAGCAACGCGAACAGCAAGTCTCAGATGGTACGGCCCCCCGCGGTGCCCGGATCTTCTCATCACGGAGGCAGTCTGAGGTTTACATGACAAAACAGGGCGACAATGTGACAGGAAGAAATCCACAGAAGAACTGGAGCGAATCCTCAGAGATGACTGGGATGAGGATGAGGGATTAGTTGTTCAAACATATGATTACCACTTTGAGGTCAAGTGATAGTTAAAACTATTCATATGTGATATTCATATGTTATATTCCAATATATATTATTCTGAACACTATTTGAAGTTGATCTCTTTCTGTTTCAGTTGTCTTACGTTTGGCCTTGGATGTAAAAGTCAGAAGTCTGGAGTCCCTCATTCCTCACATAGCTGTGAGCCTTAGGGTCTTGTAGTGCAGCAGAGTATGTAATATTACATTCTTTAACCGGTGAGACATGGCTGGATGAACAAAGCCGTGACACTCAAAGGATGGAAAACTTGTAAAGGGTAAAGAACAAATTGTTTCCTTGTTAAAAAGTAGGAAGGATGCTTAGTGACAGTATTATAACTCGTGAACTGCTTAGAATATTACATGAATAAAACGACGGCTCCAGGGAATGAAGGTGAATCCCTCCATGCAGAAAACTCTTTCATTTTTTTTCTTCACCAGAAAGACACTTCAATTTAACAGTGTATTTGTACATACCTTGTTTGTTTCTTTTTCATTTCCACTTATCTGAGTGCCACAAATTCCAGTCTTTCATCTCAGACATATTTTGAAGTCTTGGTGAAGAAAACTAAAACTGAATGGCAGCTAAGAATGGCAAGCCAGTCTTTTTGTGGATTTTGTTAGTTTTGCATAGACTGATCATTTGAAGCTTTGTAAATTTTTAGCCCTTAGTTATTTATTTACTTGGTAGTTGTTATTCAAAATCTATTCAACAGACTTTCAGCTTTAATTAAAAAAGTTTCACAAAAGAATAAGTTATTCGCCATTCACCATTTAAAGCCATTCATTGAGCCAAATGCTACGAAACTGACAGGAAGGTGCTCTGCAGCCTAAACAAAACGCTAAAGCAACTCATGACTATTTGAAGACGTAGAAATGGAATGTGATAGACTGGCCAGGTCAGTCACCTGATCTGAACTTGCATCATCCTGCTTTTCAGTTACTAAAGATAAAATTCATGGACGAAAAGCCGTCAAACAAGCAGCAACTGAAGATGGATTTTTTTTTTTTTCCATTCAACATGGAAGAAGAAAAGCTGTTTCCCTGCTCCAGCTTTTCAAAGAGGTTTTAAATAACCTAAAAACTAACAATCATACCTGAAAATCATTACAATAAAACACAATAAGAAGAACACACTGTTAAAACAAAGTATCATGCCAAGAGAACAGAGTTTATGAAACTCAGCCTTGCAGTTGTAGCTTTCATATGTAAATAATTATAGATATACGATTTTGATGAATGAAGCTCTTAATCAATCCTTTCAAAATGAGAGCCTTCTTTAAAAGGGATTGCATGCCAGTTTCAAGCAGGAGCTTGAGGATGAGGTGATGTTTAAGATGCTAAGAGCCCCGACTACTTAATCATTGAAATTCAGTCAATGAAATTTTGAAGTAGTACTACTGTAAAGTGATGCAACTGCAGTAAGACACCAGCTGAATAAAATATGAGCTAAAATAATGTTAATATGTAAAACTAAATAAAACTCTGATGTTAATTCTTCTTCTTCTTATCATTATTATTATTATTATTATTATTACTATTATTCTGTCCTGGAGCTGCTTTCAGCATCTTTAGAGACTTCTGTTGCTTTATGGGCTCATTATCGCTCACAGATTCAAACCAACACACATGGGCCCATGTGCAGTCTGCATGACGCTGCACCACGGTCAGATATCGATTAAACTGAAGTTAACTTCAACCAGAAATGGGACAATCAAACCAAAATTCATCACAAAGAGCATGAAACTAAAAAAAGAAGAAAAAAAAAATCAATAAAGAACAAAGAACCGCAGGTTAAAGGCTCCAGACAGCTACATCTGGCAATCCTCAAAGTTCTTAAAACTGAGTTTCACTTCTGCACAGAACAGATCTTTCTATGGTTTCTCCCTCTACATCGGAGGGAAAGATTAAGGACACGCGGCTGCACTGAGATAATTAAATATCTGTCCTCAGATCGTTTCAGTGCTTCCAACCAAACACTGCAACAGGTGGATGTTCTTGCAGAAGACCCACGCAAGCTTCATGCAGAAGCTTAAGG
Source organism: Arrhamphus sclerolepis (assembly GCA_037176975.1). Classification (NCBI taxonomy): domain Eukaryota; kingdom Metazoa; phylum Chordata; class Actinopteri; order Beloniformes; family Hemiramphidae; genus Arrhamphus; species Arrhamphus sclerolepis. Next base: position 5,996 of record JBAMYA010087299.1, on the reverse strand, counting down.
CTAAATATGAATGCAGCCATATGGCTGCACATTTTCCAGGATGCAAAACTGTCAGCGGTTTGATATTATTTAAAATTCCACTGAACTTCTTGTACATTACTTTTTTCACGCATGACTGACTATATGACCTTCAATTAGTATAAATAACACAACTGGTAGAGAAATGCCAATCAGCTGAGTGTTTGTGTTTTCCTGGCTCACAGCTCTTTTCCCTGCATGATGGGCTTTGTGAGAGGACTCGCCCAGGCAGATCATGTCTCTGAAGCGAGATTTTAAAAGATAATGAAAGCTGCATGGAAAAGTAAAATAAATAAAATAATGACCAGTGGAAGAGGCATCTTTCTAAATGCTCAGAGGATAACTGGCATGGTGAAAAGGTCAACATCATCAGGCTTGTAAGGAGGCCTTTTGGTCTCATTTATCTTTTGGTATTTGCCTCAGCTGACCATCACAGTCCCATGAAACACCATCCTGGTGGTATAAGAACTGAAGTTAGTCTCTGCTAAAAACAATTCTTTCCAAAGAGGAACTCTACAGGAGTACGGATACTTGGCGGCTGATAATACACAATACCAGAAACTCTTTTCTAGAAGGGTCAGGCAGCTCTTTTTAAACAGAAACTCTGGTCCTTTAGTGCATGTAGCACCGTGCTGAGGATGGTTTATGCGTCTGTGGCGACAGACTAGCAAGAGTCCTACATTTCTTCAAGTGCTCCTTCAAGAGCTCTTTTGCTCTCCAAAGTTAGCCTACAGATGATTCAGTTCACTTGACACCAGTCCAAAAATCTGTCCCTCCTTCTCTGATTCTCTATCGCTGCTTTTGAGACGTCTTTAGACGTGGTTTGGTTTGCAATTCTCCACAATGTTACAAATGAGGCTTCTTTGATTTCACAGGTTTCATAAATTCCACAGTGATAGCAGTGATGCACTTGTTCATATCCAACTGGTTCCCGCTGGACACATTGCCCACCTAAAAAACATCTAAAGCATAATGTATATGATCAGAATTTTATATTCAAGATAGAGCTAAAAGTCCTTCTGAACCATCCAACAGTTACCTAAGATGTCCTGTAGGTGGCGCACCTGTGTCACACCTGAGCTCAGAAAGTCCTGTATGCTGCTCCAGTACTCCTCATAATAAGGTGGTGCGGCGAGGCTGCTCACGGTCTTGTAACTTCAAAGGAACATCAACCATCATCTTTCTACTACCCCTGGCAAAAACATGGAGAAAATATGGAATCACAGCTCTTGGAGGACATTCATTTGATTTTAATTAAAGTTTCATTTTGTAGAGAGTGCGCGGGGGGGTGGGGGGGTAATCGCAGACATGCCACAAAAGGTTCTCTTTATTTATCAAGATCAAGGAGAGGAAAACGATATAGAATAACTAAATTAGGAGGAAGATATGATGGAATCAATTGTGGGGTGGGGGTGGAGGGGTTACTTTGTTGCACCTCCTCTAGTTTTAATAAATTCAGTTTTCAGAATCAGAGTTAGTCTACCTCCAACTCCCTCTTACTACAGTTTGGCTCACCTTTGTAGCAACTGGTCCATGACAAGGCTCCAAGGTTCTCACCGTAGATTTGCAGTTGGATTGAGGTCCAGATATTGTCATCATCAGCAAACATCTTTTCAACTGATGGAATAGAAAAAGCGGTCCAACATTTCAGTTGTGCATCCTGTGCATCTCCCCCACGTCTGTACCTGACACGCAATCTCAACATCGTCCACGGCTGTGGAACTTTGCATGTTTTCTTCAGGCAGTCTTCGTCACACATTTCACAGATTGATCACTGAATATTCCTTTCATCCAGTTTCCCACGGTCCATATTTCATTTTCTTTAGCCCATAACCGTTTTTGGGTTTTTTTTGTAATAGTTTTAATTTTGCTTTTGTATTTAAATCCAGTTTCCTTTAGGCAATTTCTTACAGTTTGTTCAAGGACATTGCCTCCAGCTTCCATGCATTTGTTTTCCATTTGTTTTGCTATTAGGTTACTGTTTGAGGAATATTACTTGTCTTTCTTTTTGTAACTGCAAATTCTTTTGAAGAATTGATTGATTCACTGTTTTTCTCCTCTGCTTGATCTAAACAATTGATGACAAATTGCTTTAAATGTTTCTTAAAGCCAGAAGGTTGGAATGTTAAAACAAAAATGGTTTTGTGACATGTCTGTGATTAGTTTTTTTGTTTCCCTCCCCCCCTTTCCTTTCTATTTAAACAATAACAGCCTTCACGAGGAGCTGTAGGTAGGGCAGACCGTTCTCTGCTGTACTCGGAGTACATGATTTTTCATAACACCCTGCGGCCACTCCAGGTCAGACGTTTATTGTGGATTAAGCATATATGTCCACCAGCTACTACATCCCATTACTCAACCAGCTTAAAGGATCCAATGAAATCACTGCAATGGCCAGAAGGACTCCAAGATCCTTCACGATGGTTTGTAAAAAGTGGTTTGTTAATGGCCCTGAGACTAAGCTTGTTCGCAGAGGGACGGAGAGTACGCTGCATAAGACAAATACTGTCATGGAACGTCCTGGAAGTTTCAACTGAATGCAGTAACCTTTGCTGTGATCCAGTTTACTTTACCTTTCTCAGCTTCTTGGCAGAGGCAATCAGCAGAGTGCAGGTGTCTTTTTGGCTGCTGCTCAGCATTGTTGATGGATGTGGAAAATGCTGATTAAAATGTTCACCTCATTTGAACTGTCAATGCTTCCCTCTGACATTTTCTCTTTTTCCCACTTTACCGATTACAAACTACTATTTTTTAAATTAATTCTTTTTAAAAACTAAAATAATTAGATGTAATTTCCCATTCATCATTTAATTAGACAGTAATTTGTTATTCACATGGATATCATTTCAGAAAGCTTTTATTTTGACCAAAGAATGAGTTTTAAATTAGTCACAATAACAGTCAGTTATAAGTTTTGCAATAAATCAAAATCACATGGTTGCAGACAGAAAGGTCAGTTTAACACCAGTATCTGTGATGTACGTGAGTTTTAATGCAGCAAAATGCACTGTTGTGTTGTTCCCATTAATAATATTTCAATTTCTTTTGTCAGATAATGAAAAAAATAAATAATTTTACTGTAGCTCATAAACAATAATAGTGACAGATCTCTTGTATGAAAATGATGTCAAATTAAACACAAACAGAGGCACTGATGCTGGGATGATTCTGACAATTAAACTTTGCATCTGAAAGGATGTGATGGTGCGTGTGCTATAGGTGCTGAATGAAACTCCACAAAAAGGGGGAAAATAAATAAATAAATAAAACAGAGTCATCCCTTTGTCAGAACAATCCACTGAGGCAGGGATCCTAATTTACTTTTACAATTGTACCGATCAGATATCTGAATGAGTTTCAGTTGTGCTCCAAAAGAGACCTTTAGGAGGCTTTGATGGAAGAGCAACCCAGCAAAGGCTTGATTAACCTATCCTATCAAGGTGCTGCTTGATAATTTTAAGGCTGTCCCCAAATTGCTTGACCTCGAGCTAGACAATTTAGTACGCATCAAAACAGTGTGATTTAGAGGGCAGTTGTGCTTCCTTTCACACCGATGCACTCAGAGAGCAAAAAAAGGCACTGAAAATCTAGTGCAGCTGTTGAAATATGCAGAAACAAGCAACCAATGAGCCCACAGAGCAGTAGCCCAGACAGCAGACCACAGCAGGTCTGTGCAGGCTCCTCTGATCTTGGTGTGTTTATGTAGATATGTATACATATTAAATCAACATAAAAGAGTGAGATTAAGAAGTAGCTCATGTTTTTAAAGTTTATGAATTTGATTACTTTATCTTTTCTTTAGATTTGACATTTATACTTGATTAGATGGCATCTAGGGATCATCTATGGATTTTGCACAGTTGATCCATGACACACTTATGGATAACTTCCAACTTTCTCTTCCTCTACAGCTTTGCCTTGACATCATTCGACTCCACAATCCCTGCTGCTAACATATTATCTATCTCTGCTGAAGTAAAGCCGTACTCCTCCAGGACCCTAACCGTGTGTTCTCCAACAACAGGGTCGGATTTGAGGTAAGGCTCAGCTGGAGTCCGAGATAGAACCGGGGCTGGCCGCGGGAACTCCTCCCCGCTGGAGTCTTTAATAAAAGAATTTCTTTCCTGGTTGTGAGGGTGTGAGCTGACCTGGTCGAAAGACAACACAGGCGTAACACAAGCATCAGTCCCATCAAAAATTTCTGTCCAGTCCGCCTGGGTCTTTGAGGCAAAACGCTCTGTGAAGATCCTTCTCAGCTCCGGCCAATCGCTGATGCTCTGCTGATGGGGCAACTCTCTAGTGTCCAACTCCAAACCTGCAGATGGAGGGGAGACAGAGAGAGAGGAAAAAAAGGTGATGCAATGAAGAAACAAATATGTCAACATCTAAATTTAAAATTAAATACAGAAATGTGAGCATCTTAAAGTGCAAGTCACTGATACTTTCATCTCTTTGAAATAGTTATCTTCTTATTACTACAGAGCTACACATTTGACGTGTTATTTTTCTGTAATTACACATATTTAAATGATTTCTCTCATAAGTGTACACACAGTGATACAGATTTTATAGTTAAATAATTTAATTATGTATTTTCAGGAAATTGCCGTTAAGATGTCACTAATGGGATTTGTCAGTGTGATTTAGCTTCCTCACATTTTGGTATTTATCTGCAAATCAAAGTATTATTTTTTTTTAAATAATCTTTAAAGTAAGAGGAGTGTTTCCTTTTCATTTGTAAATGGTATAATATCAATGTTACGGTACAAGATGCTACACCAATTTATATAGTATTGGTTGTAAAGTGCAGTTTGCATGAACGTATCTGGGATAATGTGGGCAATATTTACATCATACATTATTTGAGCTTTATTTAAATAAGCTTTGAGCTTGAGCTTAAATATGCCTACAAACCTCATTTTGCTCAACATGTAGACATTAAAAAGAAAAAAAAAAAGAAAAAAGAAAATTCCTAAAAAAAATTTCAGATGACGGAAAACAACATGTTTTGGCCTCACTCTTCCTTTTTTTTTTCCTTTTCTTTTCCCTTATTTCAGGGTTCACCACAACAGCAGATCATGTCCAGCTTTGATTTGGTGCAGGCTTTATATCAGATGCCTTTACTGACAACTCTCGCCATTTCTCCAGGGAAACTAGGACTATGACACAGGTTATAAAAAAAAAAAAATGAAAAGAAAAAAAAATGGTCAAACTTCAAAATTGTCACTCATGACAGCCTTTGCAGGAGCAATACAGTGGAAATTCGGAATAAGCAGTGGCTGGAAACATTTTTTTTTTCCATTGTCCACTTTAATCCTGGTCACTAGACTCACCTCCCACTTGTCCTTGTGTGGGAGTGTAGCGGAGCATAACCAGAGGCCTGTATCACGAAGCTCATTGCTTTAGCGAGGTAACTTCAGGGTTAATCCTGGGTTTTCTGCATCACAAAACTGGGTAATCGCTTATCGAGGTACATCACCAGGGTAACATACGCTGAACGACAAACCTGCTCCGGAGCAGGGTAGCTCTCAGGATAGAATCCAATCCTTTATAAAGCTCCACCCACTGGTCAATCAGCTTTTTGGGGAAAATGACGTGCTCTCCCAGACAGCATTATTATCAGTGGCATTTAGAAAAGTTCTTCTCTATGGCGCTGATTATTATATAGCCTACAGTCATTGCACAACACACATACATCTTACAGACGTTGGAAAGATGTAAAAAGTTTTATCGGCAAGACGCTGCATGGAGACTTTAGCTCTCAATGCATTGCCTGTCAGAAAATTTCGATTACTGATCCTGCAGTTATATTTCACTTTTGTAAAATGTTATAGTTTAAGTTTACAAGCATCGGCCCACTAATTTCTACCACAGCTCATCAACATCTGGATGGATTTTATTAATTTCATTCATTGTGAACTTCCCACTGGGATGAATAAAGTATCTACCCGTCTTCAGGCCACTATGGATATGATTTA
>JBAMYA010087289.1:0-22314 GCA_037176975.1 Arrhamphus sclerolepis | reverse complement strand
CCACCTTAAAGCAGCTTCTCTCCACCTCAGTTATTCCACCTTAAAGCAGCTGCTCTCCACCTCAGTTATTCCACCTTCTGATGTCAGACCTGAATCAAACAGGCACTCACAATCAGATTTCCTCAGAAATGTTCTAGCTAGAAGTTTATGATTGTACTTGAGCGTTCTTGTGGGCCAGATAAAATGAAGTGAAGCCGGATTTGGCCCGCAGACCTTGAGTTTGACATATGTGCTGTAACATGTTACAGATATATCGCCTTTCATGTTCAATGAAAAAGATTTAACCATGATATGTCATTGATTAGCCTGAGTTAGGGGGAAAAAAAGTTATGGGAAGTAAACTTTTGTCTTTGCACAGATGGTCCAGGAGGAGCTCAGTCACCCACGGCAGAGGGGCCTCCCGCACCACCGGAGGGCTCCGAGGGGAAGGAGGGATCGTAGGGACATGTTTAGTTTCCCTCCCTGGAGCCCTGCGAAGACGACCTGAGAGGCAGGATGAAAGAGCGAGACGGAGGAGTGCTGATCTGTGGAGAGCCGGTCTGTTCAGCTGAGCCACAGAGGAAGAGTGACGGAGCGACTCCCGATGGACCGGAGCCACGAGCTTCGGACTGTTTCACTCTCTGCACCATCTGAAAAGATTCACACGCCACTTTGTTGAGAATCTTGAGTGTGTATCTGTGTACAGGTGACCTGCGCCGTCACCGTGGACGCAACACAGACTCAAAGGGACTACGACAGAATGTACACTACTATTTTTGTATGATTTATTTAAAACTAAAAAAAACAGACACTCCTGAGTCAAACTGTAATTTCCTGTAGTTTCCCGCTCTGTTCTGATTTGTAATGATGTGTGTTACTTTACCTGGACAGTAGGAGTCCGACAGCTTCAAGCTTTTTAAAGAGAGACCTAGAAATCCGGACCTCTGTGTGCTGTCGTAATGCTTTTACACTAATCGTCTGTTTTTTTTCTGTACGTGATCAAACCAGAAGCTGTGGTAAAGTGAGTCTACACTGCAGATGTACAGTTTATACCCGTCATGACCAGACTGTTTTGATGACCAGCGATTCAATGCATCTTTTTTTTTTTTTTTTTTTTTTTTAGGCATCCACATGGTGCAACATAACATCCACATTTTGAAACATTCCCTCAGAGAATAGTGTACCACTGCCAACATAGCCTCGCTGCTTCGTTAAAATACTGAGGAAAAAGCCGATTTCCTGTCCTTTTTGATAATTTCTTTTTTCTGAAGAGGAATGCTTGTAAAACTCCAAAGCTCTGAAGATGTGCCTAGTGTTTTTGTGTTAGGTATAGAGTTCTGCTGTCTTCTAACGTCGGGCTGCTGATATTTTCTATTCTTTCGATAGGAGAAGTCGTCATTACTCTTTCTGCTGTAGATGAAAGATAAAAAATAACACTATCCAACCATCCGACTGGACATATCCGTTTTTTTTTTAAAAATTCCCCATTTGTGATGACTCCAGCATATGCCCGCAACCCTGGCCACAAGACCAAGCGTTAAAGTGCCGCTGACGGCGGCTCACTCGCCTTCTGCCTCTCCACCCGGAGAACAGTCTGTTCACGCTCATCAACAAACAAGCCGAACTGCGAGCAGGGTGGAGAGTGACAGCGACAGGCCCTGCTACTGTATATAAACTGTACTGTAGTATAATTCACCCACATGGTTTCCAGACTCTATTCATATACTGTAAACCCTCCCCCAGAAAAAACGATGTTCTGTAACTGTCTCTATTTGAAGAAGTGTTGCTGGTGGCTGTCTCTTTAATATGGATGTATTTCACAAATGCAACGAGGACAGCCTGATGTGCTACAGCCTGGCTGTGATTCTAGGTGCTGTAACACTCACAAGAAAGTTTCCACGGCTTCTCTTCAGCTGTGTGATTAACACTTTAAATCAGACGTGTATTTTGTAGTGTCCTGATCTCTCAAGTGATGCATATGTTTTACTTTGCTGGACTTTATGTTGATTCTATCAGGTGGTGAAATTTGTCATATTAAACCCACAAGCTTTACAGACTCCACGGCGTGCTGAGTGGTTTGTTTCCAAGGGCCACACAGCCTATTTGTTTTCTAAATTCTTTACTGATATTACAAACGCAATTCAGAAAAAGCTTTGTCACAAGGCAGGTCAAACTGATACTAAGACAAGAGAGACAGGGTGACAATGCTCAGTGGAGCATCAGCAGCCCAGACCTAAGAGGTGGTCTACGAGACTACAGAGTTGAATGCTTTTTATCAAAAAGGAAGGTCTTAATCCTAACCTTATATATAAAGAGGCAGTCTGCTTCATGGATCAAGGCTGAAAATTTATTCCATAATGGAGGAGCCTGATAGCTAAAGACTGTAGCACCCTTTCTAGACCTACAGACTCTTGGAAGAGCAAATAAACTTGCACTTAGGGAGTCTAGTGTTCAGAATACTAAATGAAACTGTGACCTTTATGACAGCGGACAGCTGGTGAGCAGAAGGTAGACAAAAAAGGCCCTTTTGAATATCAAGTTTAGATGAACATAAATGGTACTTTCGTACTAGTTGGTACTTGGTGACAACTGGTGACTATGAATGCATTTATGAGGTCAGGGGTACAGAGTCTGGCCTTTCTGCTGTTGGAGAGGCTCCACCCGTGATGACGACTCTGCTGGTGGGTCCAAAAATCTTTGAAAAAATTGGAGGAAATTTTCTAAAAGGCAATATTTTCATTAATCAACCATGAATTAGAAGTTAGAGCATTAACTCCAATTGTGGCCACAAAGATGTGTATCAGCCAATGACATTGTAGATGGGGCTGTACTGTTAGACAATCCGTTTTTTTGAGTTCCTAACACTGACAGACTTGATTGTTTGTTAATTGGTAAGGTGAAAGATGTCTTCAGGGGACACCCTAAAACATCAGGCTCACTCACCATCAAGAGTTGTCACTAAGACACTAGGGTGGGTGAACTCATCCTGCAAGCATGGAACATGGCAGTTCCCTGACCAACCACCAGGGTGTGGAGTCAATCTCCACTGACGCCCATGTTAAAATGTTCAACTTTAGATTAGTGACAAACATATTTGCAGCCTGCTGCAAAAAAAACCCAAACTGTTTTGGTCTCTGTAGCTATATTTCAAGACAGCTTTGTCAGGTAGAGTTATATAAAGCCACAAATTTATGAAATAAATAGGGGCAAGATTTTGTGAGTGAAAGCTTTACTGTGATCTATGGTAAATGCCGCTCATATGTCTTTGTAATCTACTTCTGTTAAAGCTTCTTCAGACAAGCCTCTCTCTAGGCCTGGACCCTTTCAGACCTCAGCCAAGACTAAGTTCCAGTAGAGTCCCAGGGAACCCCCAAGTAGCGGTAGGTTAGCTAGAGGAAGATCTAGTAAATGTCAATGAATCCCTCATTCAGACCTGAACCAAGATCCAACTAATCCTTTTAGCTGAAAGTGAGAGCTAACCACTGACATACTAGTAGAACTCCATGTCACCATGGTAGGACCCAACATCACCATCAGAGCAACATCACCATGATAGGACCGACATCACCATGGTAGGACCCAACATCATCATGGTAGGATCCAACATCACCATAAGAGCAATATCACCATGATAGGACCGACATCACCATGGCGGCACCCATCATCACCTTGGTAGGACCCAGCATCACCATGGACCTGCAGAAGGAGAAAGAAGAGAGACTACAGAAGATAGACAATGTGAATGCCATTTAAATGATTCAGGACAGTCTGATACTGAGAAATGGGAGGCAGGTCGAAGATGCTCAGTGCAAAATTGGAGTCACCCTACCAGCCTAGGCCTAAGAGGTGGTCTAAGAGACTTCAGAGTACAGAGTAAAGGATATATTTTAAAGGAAGGTCTTCAGTTTAACCTTAAATGTAGAGAGGGAGTCTTCCTCCTGGAACAAGGTTGGATTCCACAATAAAGTAACGTGATAGCTAATGGCTCTGCCACTCTTTCTAGACCTACACTCTTGGAACAGCAAGTAAACCTGTATTCAGGGAGCAAAGCATAGTATGGAACTATGACATGTTGGAGCTTTATCATTCAAGACTTTGTTTGTGAGAAGTATGGAGAAGAATTTTGTATTCAATTCTAGATTGAAGAGGGAGCCAATGTAATGAAGCTAGAACTGGAGAGATATGGCCTCTATACCCAGTTCTGGTTAGTACTGGTGCTGCAGCATTCTGGACCAGTTGAAGTCATGTCCTACTAATACTTCTAAAGGGATTGAAAAAAATTGGCTTCAAACTGATGACATGGAAAACCTGTAGGTGACATCACAGATGGGTTAACCAGTTCTTTTTATGCAGTCTATGGTTGCTGCAGATCCTGTTAGCTCACTGTAACTTTGTGGATCAGCTAATTCTCTGCTTCTTTGCTGTATTGCATGTACAGCAACAGAAGTGTGCTGTTTCCTACTGCTGCAAAAATGACTGTGATGACCATAAAACAAGCAAAAATAAATAAGTAAAACTACTACAGAGTTAGTGTTTCATGGTGCAGCTCTTGTAATCAGGATGAGGTGGAAGTGGTTATCGTAGGCCAAACGTGGTTATCTACATGTGAAGTGAGCACATTTGTTCTCTCCATTTGATTCCTTGGAAAAAGTTTGAAAAAGCTTTCATCTTCTGGAGCTTGAAATGATTCCTCGAAGGCTGCACAAGGCCAAACATGAAATCCATCCACACTACATTTCAGTTACATAATGCACCTGTTCCAGTGAATTTCCAGCAGATGGCGACATCCACCAGCTCATCATTGACTCACACCATGTCCCCAGGGATGGAGGAATTTCTTTGTTATGTCTGCAATGAGGAAAATGGCTGAAAGACAGTTTCTGCTGTAACCTTGGAGGCTCCCATGCATCCCAGAAATACTTTGGGAGTTTGTGGTTTTTATTTTCCTGATCACATTTTTAAAATCCTTAAACCCAGAGAAGAGCGTGACACACCCAGTGCTGTTCCCATGCTTGTTCAGGAGCATCGGGAGTTTTACGATGACCTGTGGAGGTGGATCCTGCAGTGTGTATGAACCTGTATTTGTGTGTAGGGATGCTGACCCACTGAGCGTGGTGTGTTCACACAGGCTGGTTTTCTGGATGTTTCCCAGCATCCCTGCTGACATGAGATGAGACGATTCATACAGGCACACACCCAAGAGCTTACTGCCTCTCTACAGACAGAAAAACAGCAAGTCCTGAAAATGTCAGACAACGTGTTACTGCTGTTGATGCTTCCGTCTACAGCTGATCTGAGAGTGACATCGTTTACTAAAGATCAATCAAACCGAAGCACGAAGTGGAATCCACTTATGATTTTTTTGAAAAAAATCTTCTCTTTTGTCTCCACATTCATTCTCAGACATCCCCACCTAGACTGCTGCCACGTAGTGTGTTGCTACGGTAACCTAGTCTTGGGAGACTCTCGGACCTTATTTCATTATATGCAACCATGCTTGTTATGAGCTCAAGAAAAGCACATGGACTAATTCAAAGGTTTTGACAGGAGGCTTTCAGGAGGCTCAAAAGAAAAAAAGTACACCCCATATCAGTACTAAGGCATTTTGTTTATTGCATAACGATAATGAAAATTATTTTGATCTTAAAATGAAGTAAATACCACTCCAGATGATCAAAGATATTTTTCACAAAATGTAAAAACAAAATGTAAAACCAAGAAACCCACTCTTACTTTCATGGGGTTCAACAACAGCCAGCTCCCACTAAATACATTCAATTGACTTATTGATCTCTAGCGAGTGTGAACACCTACATTTTGGCAGGTAGCTGCCCCAAAGCATTCAGTTTGTTAACACAATGCCAACAGTAAAAGACATAAATAATGCTATTAAAGGTACAGCAACAGTCTGGTTTTGTACTTTTTTCTGGTTTTATAATTAGTCTGTTCTTTATTGAAACAATTAATCAATGTAGATTATCTAGTTCCACCCAAAGTCTCACTTAGCACGCTAAATGTTAAAATATAATAGAGGCAAACCTGAGTACCGTAGAACATGGTGGAGCCTGATTTATGCTTCAACAGCAGCTACCCATGTAGGCTACACACAGCCCCATCGTCATTTCTGGAACTGTATTTGTCACATTTGTGATGTGTAGTTACGTTGATAGAGAGGTGCACATCAGGCTACGCCTTAGCATTCACATCTATGATCTGACTTTGATGCAGAAGTAGAAATCTGCCTTAAGGTGGCAGGACTCACACTCATCCAGGGCTTTGCCTTTCCAGAGCTCCTGCAGTAGTAGCTTCATCTGGTTACATAATTATCCACATTCTTTGAAAGAGTCTCACTGTGTGTATGATTTAATTGGCTATGACTAGGTTGTATAGCTATGATGTGATTGGTTGACACTTGCGGTGAAGTGTGGAAATATGAAAGTGTACCACCTTTTGATGGAAGGAGGACTGGACAACAGTTTCAACACATACACCTGAGCAAAGGGTTTAGTAAAACAGCACAGTATAATTGTTTTTAAAGAAAAGTCTATTGTCTTTAAACAGAACATGGTTGCAAAGACTTGTGGGAATCAACCTGGAAATGTTTGTCTTTTATTCATTATGTTTGTTGGAAACCAAAGATGATGTGTCACCATCAATGCATCACTATCAATTTCAGCATGGTAGAGGAGGAGTGATGATGTGGTCTTGGTCACTCCTGCAGACACAAAGTCAGCCATGAAGTTGTGAGACAACAAAATAAATGTGGTGTTTTAATCTTCTTAATGAACACTTGTGATTTTCGTAATCAGACAATGAATGTCTCTATAACTCCAAGCCCATGTCATACATCCTTCCAGGTGTTTCCAGAACCTTCTGTAACCTTTCTGCTCAGTTTTGTCATATTGTCTCATTGGTCATTCCATCATCTGAATTTTTTTGTACCACACCGGATTAATTTATATTAATCAATAAACTGACCAATCAGATGCTCGCACCTCATTTGACTGACAGCTAGCTATTGGCTCTACCGCCAGCTTTGACAGCTTTGCCCCACCTCATTGCAGTTTGAAGAAAAATGGGCATCAAAGGCTCTCTGTACAAATCTATGGGGTCACATGACCTGATAGTTTGTCCAGTATTTACAGTTAATGGTCCAGGTGTGTGTTGGTGTGTATGTGTGTGATCTGTTTACTTTGATGTGTTTTGATGGTTGAAGCTTCGAGTTGTTTTCTTTTCTTTTGTTTTTTTTTTAAATTATTGTTTCTGTTGCCTTTACTTTGAATCTATAAAGTACTTTGTGTCGAACAAGTGAAAGAAAGGTGCAATACAAATGAAGTTTGATTGATTAATTGATTGTACGACCCCCAACCCCTCCATTTGCTTGCAGTGGAACTAAAGCTCACTAAAGTCCAGTCAAAGCCAAGCCTTTATTCTCAGAGGCAGTGATAGACTTAAAAATATAAATAATGTTTATTTTTTTTACAACAAACTCTTCCATTTTTAGTGTTCTTTAACTCAACATATGGCATCCATGAGCATAAGTAGATACTTAAACCCTTATTGCGACAGAAAGGTCATTTTTAGATCAGGATAGATTCTTTTTTGGCTCCAAGCAGACTGAAACTGGACAACAACGACGTGGTCATAGAGGTCAGAGGACTTGATAGCTGAGAACGGAGACATTTTCAGGATTTGTTAACAATAAGAATAATCAAACATTTAGGGTTTGTACTGAATTCATGCTGCTGCCAGCTACAAACTCTTCCAACCCCTCACTCTTTGTCTCCTCTTGTTGGTTTATTCTGTCATCTTCTTGTGTGTTGGAAGCGGCACGTTGACTTCCACGTGAAGGCTTTTCTATTCGCTGGGCCGCCTGCCTGCCTGCCTGCCTGCCTGCCTGCCTGCCTGCCTGCCTGCCTGCGACCCACGTCTGCATGGCCTCAGTGCCAGTCTAATCATCCACCGCTTTCCCTGTCATTGCCTCACTGTGTCTCTAACACTCTCTGTCTCCTCCGCAGTGGCTTTATCACTCTATGGTCAAAGTGGAAAAGAGATGCTCCTGGACTGATGGAGACCAGAGAGGAGAGAGACTTGGAGCTGCTGTTCATTCACTTAGCTTCGATTGATAACGCTAATCTGTCTATTAGAGGAAGCATGGTGCTTTCTGTGAGGCAAGTAAATGGATATTTCCTTGAGGAAAGCTGGCTAACCACTTCTACAGAAGCGTTCAATTATGTAAGAAGACAGAAAGCTTTTCTCTCTGATGCTCCACTGTTCTGCTGCATAAGAAAACATGCCAACGAGTTATTTTAGATATTCGTACAACGCTGCTAAGACTGCTGGGTCAAGGCAGGGTTATGCTGATCACAACATCAAAAGTAACAGTGAAATATGAGAAAAAGAAAGTACAGTCTCTTCAGAGTGTAATATCATCTCATTTGGTCCTTTCTGAGTCTTAAAATACCTTAAAGTTTGAACCTTAGTCCAATTAAAATGCTGCGGTGGAGGAACCCGAAGACAGCTGTGCAAAAATCTCAGTAAACTGAGCCATGTTGTAGAGAGACAAAAACCTTCTACAACCATGTGAAAGACTGATAAAGCCTAGGTTGTTCCTGCATTGTGCAGCGCCATGTCAAAAAGGACGGAACAAGCACGGCTAGAAGTCCACCTTTTGCTAGTCACCAGCAGGACGGGGAAGCCGAATGGCTCTCGTCCACAAATCCTGAGCCGAGTTACTGTGGGCACCAGTGGACTTCCATGACTTCTCTTATTATTATTTCAGCTTTATATTTCAGAAAACATTTGAATTACTACAGAAAACAGCAGGAGGAAGTGATGGAGGATGACAAAATAAAAGCATCTGGGTTTGATTGGTTTGTCTCGTGGCATAAATGCAAAGTTTTGAACCAAAGTAGTTCAATGTTTGGTTGCTTTCATGAATTTCAGAGGAATAATATAATATTTCAACAACAAACACATTCAAATTAAAAATAAATATTCCAGGTGAACTCGTCCAGCTTGGTCTGCAGGTGCACTGCCGTGGGTTAGGCTGAGGTGGTGCCACAGTTATCTGTGTCACCATATACTCCTGCTGCTTGTTGAGGTTTACCTGGCAGAGCAAGATGGGGTCCACCACCATGTAGATGGTGAAGAACGTCCTCAATATGGCCACCATGATGACCCCCCCAGAATCTGATAATGATCCCAGCCACAACCATCTTCCATTACTTCCGTTACGTCCTCATTTCAGCTCTGTTAGCGCTCGTTTTAGATGTTGGAAGAGTCCTAAAATGATCCAAAATAAAAGTCACTTCATCAGGAGACCCAGCTACTGCCAGAGGTTGAAGTCAATGATCAAGAAACAGTCCAGCTGATGTTCTCTGGTTAGACAGGAGCGAAGACACCTGCTTCAGGTTGCTTTGCTTTGCATCCAAACCCTTCCAGGACCAACCAAAACTGGCTGCAGCAGTTAGAAGCACCAGTCAATCTATTTTTAAAATAAAAATGACTATACCTGTTTAGCCTTTATTCACAGTTCAGAAGTGAAGACTGTGTCAAGTAGTTAAAACGATGACAGCTTTCCCATTGGCTAAGTTGGCCATCAATCAAGAGGCCACACCCCTAATTATACATTTGTTGCTTTTTACAAATTTTACCTGATGTGGTTCAAAATAACCTCAGTTATCATGGAAATCTAATGAAATCTAACCACAGAGACCTAAACTGTTTTTTGAATTACCTCACAACAAGAAGGTTCCTGGTTCGAATCCTGGCAGGAGATGTTCAGTGTGGAGTTTGTATGTGACATCAGTTCAGAGCCTAATGGTTTATGAACCAAAACCCAAGATGTGAAAATCAAGAAATCAAAATCTGTAACTGAGGTTTCAGTCATTTTTCTTAGTTACACTTCTCTTCTTCTATCATTTCTTAAATCTCTGTTTTCAAACCATCTTTCTCAGTTGAGCTTTTTCTTTTTGTGGATGTAATTCTGAAATGAGCGCCAAATGTCACCATGTCAATCAACAGCAGAGGAGGCGGGACATAGCTGAGATCTAGTAGCTCATTGGCTGCTGAATGACTCAGCACTATATATGTCAACATCAGAGCACCAAAGTCAGCTGACAAATGCAGTGTTGACAACTTAGAGACTTTATCTTTGTACAGTATTCAGGCCCCTCTATTGACAAATCTGGTGGCTTTTTCTGCTGTTATTGTTGTTATTGTTATTGTTGGGAACTGATGTGAAATCATGTACCATTACTCTTCTCAACCAGCGGGGTGGGGGTGGGGGTGGGGGGGCTGCTGTGAGTCCTTCCCAATCCTAAAGCAGTCACATTAGGACCAAACCTCAGCAGACAGCCCCTCCCAGATGCAGTCAGAGAAGGAGAATTGATCCTCCTCTGAGGGAACCTGACGACTAAAGTGACTACTAGCTGGGGACATTTCAGAATACGAATAGAATAAGATAATAAAAGCTAAAAGAGATGATGCACTAGACTAAGACTATCAGCTTATTCAGCAGCAAATGAGCTGCTAGATCTCAGCAATGTCCCGCCTCCTCTGCTGTTGATTGACTGATTTGTTGATTCACTGATTTGACACTCATTTCAGAATTGCAGCTGCAAAAAGAAACAGTGTAACTGGATGGATGGATCATGGATGGATTAGATGCAATCTATTGGGTTCCTTTAAAAAAGCATTGAAATTTGGAATGAACTAGGTTACAGCTGAACTGCACATATAAAAGAACATTTTTGCTTTCTGTAAAAAAAACTGCCTTGATTGTTGTGAATTAGTCCTATACTGAAGTAACATGAATACAAATCAGTGACTTCATCATTCTTCCTCTACGGCTGGATCAGAAGGCTGCAAACACACACACACACACACACACACACACACACACACACACACACACACACACACACACACACACACACACACACACAACAAACATATGACATCACTCAGACAGCGATGGGGCGGAGACTGGCAGAGTAAGCCTGGCATCACACACACATAAACACACGCAACACTTACATGTACACACACATACACAAAAGCACGCAACACATGTACACACACACACGCACAGAGGAGGATAATACAGCTCCTCGTCTCTCGTTAGCTCTCTGTCAGACAGCTCAGCTTGGCATCGCTCTTAGATGAACCAAGCATTAGTCTGACCCTGTTTTCACGGAGACCCAGTCCCTCTGCAGCAGCATTAAACATCTCTGCCGTCTGGCTCGTCTGGCTTCTACCCCTCAGTCTTGACCCCTCCACTGCACCTCAGCTGAAGTCTCTTTTCAACTGCTTTGAGAGCAGAACCACAGCCTGCTCTGTTCCATCTCATTCATCTTCTGCTTTTACTGATTTCAAAGTCAGCCACCAAACAATTTATAGACATTTAGAGGTCAGAGGATATTGTGACTGTTATGAATATAATGACCTTCCTTCAAAGTTAAAGGAGACATAGAATCAAAATCCATTTTTGTGTTGTCTTTGATAGTCTACGCTCATTCAAAAACATATGAAACATCCTGGACAATCTGAACATCTCTGTTTCATTGAAATTCCTCCTTTAGAAATGTTCACCAGAAATGGGGCCAATCTGAACAACAGATACAAATGACGTAAAATGTATCTCACACCCCCCTCCTGTTCTGTCCAAACCCGACCCGGCCTAGTCCTGGGACCGGGCCAGGGTGGATTATTTTTCTGCAGCGCTGTAGCTCGCAGTGCTGAACTTCCTTTAGTTAGCTAATAAAGTATATTTTACGTGAGTTGGAGCTGATGAGTGTTTTACAGATATTGCAGTGGTTTTACTTGAAAATGATGAAGAAATAGCAGCAGAAAATTTGAAAATGAAGAACAACAAATCTAGAAATCACATTTCTTGCGCTCTGCATCAAAGTAACACATTTGGAGAGAAGTAAACATCAGGCCATGATGTAGGTATCACACCTACGCCATAGCTACGCTGTAGCCTAACCTTACTTTAATCTTAAAGCAACACAACAGAACGTAAAACCATCCCAAAAAAGTTTCTAAAATTATTTTAGTGGAAAAGAAAGAGAGAGAACGACCACGCACGCTCAACATTGGATCGATGGTGTGAGCTGAGAGAAGTGAGGACTGTGATTCAGATACCGTCCTCGCCTTGCTGCTGTTGGATTAATACTTCATTTTTTTGAAGGTTTGAGTTTGGTTGATATCAGGCTGTATTACTAAAGCTCTTTGTTTGCTCACTGGTTCATAGTTTGTATCATGATAGAAGCCAGGACATGACTGGCTATCAGCTATCAACGATATTTACAAGAGTATTAAACAAGCTTGTAAAGCTCTTGAACATTGAAAAATATTATCTCTCAATATCCCAATATTATCTTGTCTTTCATTAAAGTTCCTGATTTCAGAGCCCACATCCCTTTACATCAGCCTGACCTCAGTCTGCACACACAATACATCTGCTTTGGTTTTTGTCGTTAACGAGGCCCAACAAATAAGAAGTCCACTCAGGCAGCAGACGGAACCGCTGCTGAGTGATGCAGCCAGAGTAAATGGTTCACGCACAGTGGTTTATCAGCTTTTATAAGAGAGTATGAGACAGGAGGAAAACAGATGACAGGGTTGGATATCAGCCTCATCTCTGCAGAAAACATTTAATAGCTGCATCTTTTCCATCTCAACATGAACTAGATGCACATGAAGATGAATTTTAAAATGCCAACATAACCTTTTTGTAGAGGAATGTTCATGTGATAAAAAGGGATCAGCATGCATGCATGCATGCATGCCTCCGTACATCTGTCCGTCCACTCATTGGCTGCTGTGTTAAAATGTAAATAAGTGGAGAATTTAATGATTGAATTAATGTCATTATTTAAAGAAAAACATTACAAGTATTAACAGTGAAACATTTTACTCTTTTCTGCAGCAACAAAACTTACTTAATTTATTCATTTACTTATTCTGTGATTCCATAAACCAGAAAGGTCTCTCTGCTGAGGCAGGACCTATAGAGACCAGTATCCCAACTTAAACCACAAAAGAAAACTCACCAGAAACTACTAAACATCAAAAACCACCAGAAACCCAAAAGCATCAAAGAACTAAAGTAACACTGAAAAGAAGTGGTTCTCAACCATGTAAGAAACCATCAAAAAAACAAACAAATGAAAAAAAAAAAACACCAGAAACAACTGACCACCAAAAACCACCAAAAACCACCATAAACCACCATAAATCACTAGAAACCACCCAAAAAAAAAACAAAAAAACACCAGAAACAACTAACCATCAAAAACCACCAGAAACCCAAAACCATCAAAGAACTAAAGCAACACTGAGATGTGGTTCTCAACCATGTAAGAAACCATCAAAACACACCACCAAAAAAAATAAGAACAAAGAAAAAACACCAGAAACAACTGACCACCAAAAACCATTAAAATCCGCAGGAAACCACCAAAAAAACCCAAAAATTAAAAAACACCAGAAACCTCCAGAAACCCAAAAACATCAAAGAACGAAAGCAACACTGGAAAGAAGAAGTGGCTCAACCATGTAAGAAACTGGTAAAGTCAGGAAACGATTACTTTAAAGAACTGTTGCTGATCCACGGTGGAGGTACTCAGGATGGCATCTTCATGCTTTATGCTTTCTGTATCTATCCTTTTTAATGTCTTGAATTACCTTTGCTTCAGTTATATAATAAAATACTGATAATTATAAGACTAAAAAACAGAAAAAAAACCAAAACAAAATCAGGTGGATCTTTTCAGTGAAAATGGGAGTCTGAAATTCCTGAGATGATGTCATCCTCCACCTTCACACTCAGAGTAAATATTTAATTTCTGTGTCTCCACCAGCGTACCATCGGTGTCCCCAGCACAGCTGCTGGGGAAACAGGAGCCTTGTCCTGTTGGGAGAGCTTGTTTTCAGTGATATAAAAGCCGCCTGAGCCTCAAACTCACTTAAAGCCGCAGGGGTTCGGTGGTAGGCACAAGCATGCTGAAAGGAGGATGAAAGGAAAGACGAGGTGAGGGATGTAGCACAGATAGAGGTGGGACTTCCCGCTGCTGAAACAGGGCTCGTTACCATCCAGGGCTCCTCGGGGACCCCTGATGTCACACACCCCCGCCCCCCACCCCCAAGGACAGAGACGAGCTGAGACAAACAAAGGGATGAGAGGGGAGATGGAGGAGGCGATGGAGCTCTCAGGGGGACTGACAAAGACCTGCACACGTCATCTGCAGACGCTTTCTGAAGGCAAAACATGCTGGAAAACATCTGATGGCACGGAGATACAATCATGTGCAGAGATGTGTGTGTGTGTGTGTGTGTGTGTGTGTGTGCATTAGTATAATAATAACTGAGGTGGAGAGCACCTGGTTTTTGTCAAAAAGTCATGACTGAGACAAAGATTTTACACCAAAAGGTTGCAAATTTTTGTCTAAACACGTGATTTTTGTAAATGTTTTAACACAAAACAATTCATGTTTTTAAGACAAAAGTGGAAATTTGGGAAAAGTGTGCAGCTTTATGACTGTTGTAAACTTATGTCAAAATGTTAAGAATTAAGTTAAAAAGTCAATATTTTGTGACATTTGTGATTGTGCAATAAAAAGTCTTGGTTGTTAAAAATAAAACAATTTGAAAAATTTACCCCAAAAAAATGTGATTGTTTACAAAAAAGCCAAGTTTTGTGTTTTTACAGGAAAGTTTTAGTACAAAAGTCAAATTTTATGATAAAGGTTGGGTTAGGGTTAGGGTTATTTGCAATTTTATTACAATCTCATTATCACTATGGTTACCATTAAAGGGCCAGTTTCCTGGACTTGTAAAATACAAAAAAAAAGAAAAATCTCATAAAATCTTACATTTTACAAAATACAAGACCTTTACCAACATTTTCACATAAAACTTCAACAGCAGTAAAAGCTTACTATAATTTTAACTTTTTGTCATAAAATCAAAACCTTTTGTTATAAAAGTTGAATGAATACAAATTAAATTTAATTAATTAAAACTATATCAAGTTTTGAGGAAAATTAGCAACTTTTTGTTGTAACATGGTTTCTTAAATCCTGACTTTCTGACATCAACCAGCTGCTCTCCACTTCCTGATGTCAGAACTGAATCAAACAGACAGTCACGTTGACGCTTCCTCAGAAATGTTCTAATTAGAAGTTTATGATCGTCTTTGCATGACACCTGATGCTCTTCACACATGTGCTCTAGCAGAACCAGAGTAATGATGGGAGGCGTCTGCTTTAACCAGCTGAGTGGTTGGGACAGTGAGAGACAAACAAGAGAGAAACACAAAGCTGTGATAATGAGGAGTAAAGAGGGCAGGGTGAGGAGAGCAGAAGTAGCAAACATATTTAAAGGCAAGTGCAGGATTTTCAAAATAAAACAGGAAATTACTTAAAAGGCCAGAAGAACCATCAAAGAGATGGGTGTCTGGTCTTAGAGATGCGGGTCACTGAAAGGCCTGGACAGTATGAGATAAAACCCAGAAATGAGCTCAGCTCAGCTTTGTATGCAGACATCTGGCCTGTGTGGCTGGATGTTGGTACGATAATGTCAGGATAACACTAATCACCCAGATCTGGATTATGATTAATACACACCAGCAAACGTCGCTACCAGAGACTAATCTAACAGCTCCAGCAGTCCAGATCTGGGCCAATCAGCAGCAGATACATGAGTGTGCTGACAACAGTCTGTGATCCATCAGTGGCAGGAATTGTTAAAAGCTAATCTCAACACAACAACAAGTTTGAAAGCATGTGCAGAACAGTCAGATGGTGTGAAACAGCAACCTGGTCACCCAACTGGTCTCCAAACCATTTTCTGTCAACATACCACATGTGAGACATGAGGCCTAATTACGCATGCGTAAAGAAATGGATTACAGTGCCTGTGTGTCGTCTTTCCAAGGAGGACAGACTACTTGCAAGTTTTAACACAGTTTTAATATTACAGATTTGGAAAATATGAGTCTTTGGCAGGGTTCCTTGTGGTCTTTGCTCATGTGTGTTTGTGTGTGTACAGTATATGTACACACACACACATATACACATACACCCATATATATGTATATATACATATGTGTACAGTATATATATTTTATTTTCCAGTACATTTTTTTTGTGATGCATACTATTTTTGTTGTTATTGATATTTTTTGTCTCGTCTCGTCTCGTCTCATCTTACCGATGACCATCTCGACTTTAGCACAGATACAGGATGCTGTTTGAAAAGCAGAAAATAATTCAGGAGAGGTTTAACTTCCACAACACCGTGCTGAAGCAAAAGAGATAATATTGTTGTGGTTTTTGTGTATTAAGGGCAGTAATTTTGAACATTTCATGTAATTGATCATTATAATTATGATAATTATAATAACTATAATTATTCTTATAAATATGATCACTGATAAGATTATTACTTCTGTATTATTTTTATATTTAATCAGTTCTATTACTATTTAATTGGTTTCACCCTGGTGGATAAAATGTTGTTTTTCCTGAAATTTTTGTTTTTCTGATGCATCTACAACTGGCATCTTACCTTTATTTTTTGCATATTTTGTTTTCATTTAAAAAGTATATTCTCAAATAGTCTGGACAGATTTGTTCGTACCCTTACAGCACTGTTTAAAACTACTTGTATTAGTGTCCTAGGCGTATTTAGTGTTTTAAAAAGCCATACAGCCCACTTAAAGGGAGGAGGTTTACCGCTGTGTAGCTTCTTGTTGTGTTAAAACAAAGAAGATTTGCCTGAGGAAGAAAGTTACTGTTCAGGATGTTAAAAGGTAAATGCTTTAAGAGCAGCGTCATGTTTCTGTGGCTGCAGATGTAAAAACCATTAAGAAGTAAAAGGTCTGTGGGACTGCAGCCACCCTCCCAGGAACTGGCTGCAGGAGGAAATGCAGGAGGATGGTGTGGATGGTAGCCATCTACAGGCTGAGCTATATAGTCGAGGCACACCGCTGTCTGGTTTGCAGCAGACCAACAGTGAAATCCACGACTGGAAAGTGGCTGCTCTGATGGAGCCACTATGATTAACAGCATAAGAAGAAATATCTTTAAAATAAGAATCACTGTTAGCGCACTACGTACGATTGTGCTCTTTAGCTCCCTCTCTGGTTGAAAACTGTGTGTTAAAGCTATATTTGTAAGGTTTTTTTTAAACCTATAATCTAGTTGGCATCGTGTTCTTCGAGATCCAGCAAAGACAAGCAGCAGTGAACCATCCATGTTAACCCAGTCCAGCTAGTTTTAATCTGTACACCCTTGGTCACCAACGTGAAGGACCTTCTGCTCTTCATACAAATGGAAGTGACTGACACTTTTTCATGAAGATAAATCCATCTTGTTTTTATTTTGAAGAGCAAAATTATGGAGATCATTAAAAAACAGATGTGGACAAATTTTATTCCTGAAAAGTTATCAAATTAAAAGCAGCTGTCTCACTTCTATGTACATGCCTTTAGTACTTGATAGGGCAAGAAAAGATTTATTATTATTCTACAAGGATAATCTAAAATAGACCAGACACATTTGTTGACACCAGAATTATTACAGTTAAAAACTACGACTAAAACTGAAACTAACAGTGAAAAAATAATTCTAAAAATTATATAAAAACTAAAATTAACTATTTAAAACAAACTGAATCAAAACAGAATTATGGGTAAAATTAACTTAGTTTTAGTTTTCCATCCTGGAAGTGAGCAGGTCAGGACATGATGTCATGAATTCTCCATCAGTGAAAGAACTAAATTCCTTGATGAGGTCCAGCAGGGAATCATCTATGACACGCTGGACTTCTGGAAGTAAGAGAAGATATTTATCCTGAAATAATGTTCCAGCAGCTTCAGATTTAGTCGGTGCTCCTTCCTCCCAGGTTTGGTGGAGCGGATTTTCTCTGTCTCCTGCTGTCTTCTGGTCTGAGAAATCAGGATACAACTTGTTTTCCTTAAAATTAAGATGATGAAATAATAAAATAAGAAATGACTGAACTGTAGATGTGTAACGGGGGTGGAACAGGTGCTTTCATGTGTGTTTGTTAGATCCATCATGGAGACTCACACTGACAACACCTCAACTCTGATTATTTAAGTTTGAATTTAATTATTTTTCCAGATTCTTAAACATGACACCTCTTCAAGGAAAGACTGTTGTCTTAAAAATTAAATACAAATGTTGCCTTGCTTTTTGATGTTTGACATCCATTGTTTTTGCACTGCATTCTGGGTACCAGTGACTTTTAACCTTTGAAAGTGCATTTTTCTAATTACTGGAAGTAAAGAATAAAGGATTAATGTACTGTATGGCATCGCTGATGGGTAACATTCTTTCCTCTCTCTAGTTTCTTTTTTTGTCAACATCTGTGAGTCAGCACCTCAGAAACTAAAACTAAGACTAAATCATAACTAAAAGTAAAACTACAGACACATGAAAAATTAAATAAAATAATAATAAGACTGAGTTCAGATATTTCACAGAACAGATTGATAATTTTGGTTGAAATTCAAATTAAGAGTTCAAAGAGTTCTGATTTTAGAGCAGAAGTGCCAGACTGTTTCATCCGTGGTTATTATAACCTTCTTTCCTGATGATCAGTTGTTTTTTTGATACATTTTTGTCGACAATAAAAAGAAAAGACAGAATGGAAACAGGAAGTACTTAGGTTTACCATGACTAACCTTGAAACATTTTCTACGGAGCGTCCACTGACGTGTTCAATGTTGTCCTTTTCTTTTCAGGTGGGTGCACGTGGTTTGTGCGCTTTACGTGCCTGGAGTCGCGTTCGGAGATATCGATAAGCTGCGACCGGTGACCCTGACGGAGATGAATTATTCGAAATACGGAGCCAAGGCAAGTTGACGTTCAGCATTCTGAATCATCTCGGATGCTGGAGGATGTAATGATGAAGATAAAAAACAAAATGAAGGACGCTCAGTTCTACTGCTAGCTTTTTTAAGCTCTGAAGATGAAATAGGCAGTTTTTTAAATTATTTTTAATAGAAGCAAAATATGGTTTAGCATTGTCTTGCTGAAAGATGCAAGGTTTTCCCTGAAGAAGAAGTCTGTGTTTATGTTATTTCTGATTTTTAGTAACAAGAACAAGTCCAGCGACCAACATGGATTTACTTGTTGGTTTTAGTGTTTTGTGTTATAAACTAAACTAAGAACTATTTACATGACTTTGTGTTGCTAAAGAGTGTTATTATATAGCTTTACATGCCAACAGCAGCTCAACAAGGCTGATGTTTCATTCACGGGTGAAATAAATTTAATTTGGGATCAGTTTCACTCAGATACAGTGGCTTATTCTTCATTTTCAGAATCAGAAATGCTTTATTGATCCCTGAGGGGCTTCTGGTTACAGCCCCGACGACCCTTAAGTCTTTAGATATAAGAATGAGTACCGCTGTTACTATTACTAATTACAAATGTAGCGGATCTGAAGGATCCTCTGACTGAAGACCGTCTGCTAATGAATCACTGTGTTGTGTAGAGGATGTTCAGGGTTGTCCATGCTGTTTTTAATTTACAAAGTATCCTCCAGAACAGAGTCAGCCTTCAGCTTGTTCAGCTTCTTTCAGTCTCTGAACTCTCCACAACAAACTGATAGAAGATCTGAACATCTGGCTACAAACAGTGAAGGACCTGAGCTCCTTGAAGTTCTCTGTCCTTAGTCTCTTGTCCATCACTGATACACCCCACAACTGCAGAGTAATCAGAGTACTTCTGCAGATGACAGGACTCTGACTGCTACTGGAAGTCTGAGGTGTTAAGCGTGAAGAGGAGTGGTGAGAGCATAGTCCCCTGTGGTGCTCCTGGTCTAGGGCTGGACCTTAAGGCCAAAATTTCATATTTCCAAATTATATAGGTTTCACGGTATCCAATGGTATTTTTATTTATTTATTTATTATTTTTTGTCAGACTGATGTTTAACATAATTTATACAGATTGAGAAAAGAATTGCAGCATAGATTAGCTTTGAATAGCCTTTTCTACTGCCATAGTGCTTTTAAAAAACATTTTGACGTCCATACAGGTTGATAAAGGGCCTAAATGACCCTACAAGATATGGCTGTCAAGAAGGTGTTGGTAATGATGTCAAAGAATCAGAATGCAGAATGGTTGGATGGGATCTTTTATTGAACAGCATACTTTTCATATCAGTTACTTTCATTGTTAAGTATCCATGTAGAATAGTTGAATGGGTCTTAGTTACTTTCCCTCTCACTGTAACTGAAACTGAAGAAATTTTCAAATGTCTCTTTATGAAAATAGGCTCAATATTTAAATGAAAATGAATAATATTGGATATGGATAGTGGAAACACTGAAGCTTCACTCAGGCATTTTAGAGTAAGAACTTCAGGTCCCCTGGTCAGATGGTCTCATTCAATCTAATATAGTCCTGGCCTCAGACAATTATATATCAAATATAAACCAAAAAATAAAACATTTAAATTAAGTTCAGTAATAACAATAATGATACTGCATAGTTGTAGCCAGGTATGTATGTCAAAAGTAACTTTTGTTTTTGCAGTGTACGACAGGAACTGTTTTGTCACACCTGAACTGAACCAGGTACCAGGGGCAAATTTCAGTCATAATGAAGCAAGGAAAGCTTGGTCCACTCTTGGTGTTCCAGGCAGTGTCTTTGTATCTATGGACCCATGAAAAAAGAAACAGTTTTGAGTTGTTGAAATTCCAGTTTCGTATGAATGAAAGGCCAAACCAGATAAACATGTGCTCTATTCACTGTGGACAGGACCTCACTCACCAACGCTCTGGTGCACCCAGTGTATTTGTTTGGTGCAACAGTAAAACGGGTCCGTACTGAAACGTGTTCCCACTGCGCTACATTCCAGGTGTTGCTCTGTTGAAAAACACCGTTATTACGGGTACGAACCGGGTTTACTGCCCAGCCCTATCCTGAGCTTAGGCCCACCTGTCCAGACATGCAGCCGTTCAGTCTGTGTCAGGTAGTCAGTAATCCAGGTGACTGTGGAGGCATCCACCTGTGTCTTCTGGAGTTTCTTACATAGTAAAGCAGCTGGATGGAGTTAAATGAACTGGAGAAATGGAAGAACATGATCCTCACAGTGCTGCTGCTTCCTCCAAATGATTGTGGGTTCATTGAAGCTGGTGTATGATGACATCTTCAACTCCAACCCAACAATAATAAGAAACTGCAGCAGGTTCTAGAAGGAGTATGTTTTCTTACTCTGCTCGACCAACATAAGTCTCTCCAGGACTTTCATGATGTGAGATGGTAGAGCTACAGGTCTGTAGCTACAGGTCCGGTGGAACAAGGCAGGATGTCTTCCACAGCACAAGAACCTTCCCCTGGTCCAGACTGAGGTTGAAGAGGTTCTGTAGAATCCCACGTAGCTGGTCAGTACAAGTTTTCAGGACTCTGGGTCTGGGACTCTTTTCTTTGCTCCTGCTCTGCATCCGCCACATCTCCTCTGACGTCTGTGTAGACTTTAGATTCTTGATGACTTGATCAGCTGCTGATCAGCAGCTTGTAAACAACTCTCTCGTTGCTATGGTTACTCATCATAACAGATGGTAAAAAAAATCCTAAAAAGTAACAAAGAAAATCCCTCAAGCAGCGCAGCATCCAAACCAACATGAAAAATAATTCAAAAACCAACGTAGCTGATGTCTGGTTGTTTGTTCCATGAAGGAGTGCAGCTTCTGTGAAGACGCCCGCTTCGCCAGGACAGGCGTGTGCATCAGCTGTGACGCAGGAATGTGTCGATCCTACTTCCATGTCACGTGTGCTCAGAGGGAGGGGCTTCTGTCTGAGGCCGCAGCTGAGGAGGTACGAGCAGCAACTGGAATAAATGACGTAAAAATTAATATTATTAAAAACTGGGACCAGAGTTTGCTCCAGCCAGGTGGAATATCTGGGTTTGAAAAGTGAAATAATGACCACTAGAGGATGAGTTGCAACAGTAAGTCAGTGACAATGAATGTAATTACAGCACATTTACAAAAAAATGGTTTTGGTCTCCAGTCGAGATTTCACACCCATGACAACTGTACGGGGATGAATTGAATTGAATTAAAATGAAGTTAAATTGATACCAAACCACATATTTATGCACAAATAGAGGTGTAGCTTTATAAGTGACAACTGTGCAGTTTTTCTTAAAATTATGTTAAAATGGTAGTAAATTGTATATTAACCATATATTATTATACATATTAACTCCACATGGAACTCTAATAGCCTGGACAAGCTGATCAGGCGAGCTAGCTCTGTGGTTGGCACAAAGCTTGACTCTCTGGTGACA
>JBAMYA010087248.1:0-22322 GCA_037176975.1 Arrhamphus sclerolepis | reverse complement strand
AAACATCTGAGTATTTCAAGAGATTTGTCAGACTTTGAATTCATCTGGAGAAAAAAATGTTTGACTTAACTGTCCTTATACCTTTTTAAACTTTCTGCTGCTGTTATAAAGTTGATCAGAAATAACCAAGAGAACACCAGAATCTTGCTTACAAATACAAATTAGACTATATTAACATGTTCCCTTATTGGTGTAAAAAAACTGAAGGATGATTGTATAAAAACATGACTAAAAATTAGGTTTAAATCACATCTGCGCTGGTTGTATTCAAACTAGAAATATAATGCTTGACACTTAAATGATTGTAAGAACTATAATAATAATGCCAAAAGATAAATCAACACATGCCAAGGTTCTCTTTTTTTAATGTAAAAATACATTTGGCTACAAATTACTGTTCAAAATGACACTGGCATCAACAATTCACATTACCTACAAAGAATAAGCCTAAAAAAAAGAGTAATAAATAGAAAATAATGCAGATAAAAATAAAAGTTTAACACCTGATTATTATCAGAACCATTCAAATATCCGAGGAACAGTTGTAATATTTAAAAAACCTGAAAGCTACATTTCAGGGAAACTATGTTAATCTAAGTCTTCCCAAAGAATCTGACAGCAGGTGAAAACTCGTTTCCACCTCTTCCCAGGTGCTACCTGTTAAAAGTGCAAGAATACTGAGGGGAAAAAAGTAGGACAAGCAAAAACAAACAAACAAAAAAAAACTAGCAAACTCCCCTACTTATACTGCATGTTAATACTACAGGAACACAACCTTCGATAGCCAGAAAAGTAAAAAAAAAAAAAATCTGTAAAGCATTAAGTGTAAACGATCTTCTTAAATAGATAAAAAGGAGCCAGTAACATTATTAAACCCGCTGTCTTTAACGAAAGTCACTGCTCATCCACTTTGGTTGTTTGAATGATGAGGTTATATAAGCCTCATTACTGTATCTGTAATAACTTTACAACAGTATTTGCACAAAAGTTCAAGATTAAAAGACTGAACAACAGAAAATGTCAGTGCATCTCACCGTGCTCAGAAGGCCTCTTAAGTTACATTCCTTGTAAACAACAAAACAGAGAAGGCAACAAAAAAAAAGGCTTATGCCTTTTAAAATAACCATTACCTAATATCCCTGCAACGTGTCTGTACGCACTTATGCTCCAGCTGTGTTTTCTGAAGAAAAGAAAATAGTCATCCATGATAGAACTGTGAAGTGTTCACTTTGTCAAAAAAAACAAAACAAAACAAGAACAAACCGAGCATAAATAGTATTGGTTCCACGTTCCCTTGTTCTCAATACTCACGAGTACCGCATCCAAAAGCATTTAAAAAGATATCTAAACGTCTGCCTACAATCCCTCTGGAGGGTCTCGTAACCATGGCAGCAGCAGCAGAAAAGGCAAAAAAAAAAAAAAAGATGCAATGGAAGTTTCTGGAATGTCATCTCAACCAATCCCATGCATTTGCTGCTAAAACACTGATTAAATTGAAGTAAAAATAGAGCATCTCTCCCCCCGTTTATCAGTATAAAACTCTTAAATCCAGTGTCTCTGTCACACGACCACCTTCCCTTTGATGTCCAGCTTGGTGTTTTCACTGGTTTTGATGGATTGCTCCTCTGTGAGGGTGATGTACGAATATATCAGGCTGCCCGCAATACTGCAACAAAGACACAGCAGCAAGTCAAAGGTCACTTTAGAAACTTTTTGTTTTTGAAAACAGAACTTTGCATGATATAAGGGCTTTCTTCAACTACGGTTCATCTGTTTGTTTTTAAGGACACTGTTCTTTTTAATTTCAGTGCTTTTTATGAGAGACACTTCATATTTGCAGAAAGCTTCTCCAGAGGTCTCCAACTTACAAAGTGAACTTTTAAACTTAGTGTGTTCACACCTAACAAGTTTAGTTTGATTAAATTAAACTCTGCTGCAACTGCTATGAGTGCTGTTATGGAAGCTTTGGAGCACACCGAGCAAGCAGTCCGAGACCCTCTGAAAAGGTCACCAGGAGATTATTATTAAAATATATATATATATATCCACATTTTATCTGTGCAATGAAAATTATAACATGCTGGCAAATGTATTTTACAAATTCAGCTGCTTCCAAAAGCACATTCAAGTACCAAAACTGAAAACCAGATTTTCATATCTTCTAAAAAAACATAATAATGTAGCATATGACATTCTTAATTTGAAATTTGGTGTGTTGTCATGTACTCACATATTTAAAATACCTAAATAGGGAGGGCTGGGCTATCAGCTAACTATTAAACTGCTGTCAGCCTCTCTTTTCATGACATTGTAGGTTGATGTTTCTGTGCGATACAACATCATTTTATGCCAAAATAAGCTTTCTGATGCACTAATAAAGTATCTTATCTTTATATAACAGCTCTCTTTTGGTTTTCTATAACATACACACCCTGCTAAATTTAGATGTTGGACTGTCAGATCAGGGAGGAGGCCTGTTTAGAGTCCCACGACACCACAGGCCAACCTCTGTCAGGCTGGCCAGGCTAAGCCAACCCTCTGTCCACTTAAACGCCTCTGAGGACAACTGAATATGTCACATGAAACGGCAAACGGTCTTCTTACTTCATACCTGATATTCAAACCTATAAAGTTTGTCCATGAGAAAATGTAGTCTCCACTGAACACCATCCCGATGTACGTCACCAGAACATTCTGCATGAATGGAGAAAATATGAAAGAGAGTGAACCCTTTGTGTGATTGAGTAATTAGAGTTGAAACCAGA
This sequence comes from Arrhamphus sclerolepis, assembly GCA_037176975.1. Classification (NCBI taxonomy): domain Eukaryota; kingdom Metazoa; phylum Chordata; class Actinopteri; order Beloniformes; family Hemiramphidae; genus Arrhamphus; species Arrhamphus sclerolepis. The sequence goes on along the minus strand of JBAMYA010087248.1, from coordinate 19,557 downwards.
AGTCAACATGCACTGTATAAGAAGACATATAACCTTTTTTTCCCCCTCACAATCTGACATTAAATCATATATATATATATATATATTTATATATATACGTAAAACTTTGTTAAAAGTCAAGAGGTTTACATACACCAAGATTACTACGGTTTTAACAGAGTTGGGGAAACCTGGATGATGATGTCATGGCTTTGGAAGCTCTTGATAGGTTAATTGACAATGTCTTGAGTTAACTGGAGGTGCACCCCAAACACACTGCTTCCATGTGTGACCAACATATTGGGGAGAGAATTGTAGACATCCACAAGTCTGGTTCAGGCTACGTTCTCCAGATGTCTCAAAGTACTATATTCATCTGTTCCAATAATTATATGCAGGCATAAACACCATGGGAATGTCCAGCCATCATACCGCTCAGGAAGGAGCGTAAACCTAACTGATATAAAACAGGAAACGTTTAGTCTCATTCAATGTGAGGGAAACAAACAGGTTATGTTCCTTTTATACGGTGTATGTAAACTTCTTGTAGTCATTTGTCCATGCAGCTCACCTTGATGCATCCCACAATGGTGGTTGTTAACGCAGAGTTGTACTGTGTACATAGTACCGTTGAATACATCAGGACAAACCTGAACGTTTGATTAAAAAAAAAAAAAGAGGTATCATGTTTATACAACTTGCCACATGTTCCAGCATGAAATCAGATTTCACAATGTTCATGCAACATTGTAGACAGAGTCAATGAGAGCTTCACACAAGCAGATCTTGGTTTCATCACTGATTACAAGCCACAAACATTTTTTTATAATCCACATGCGGCTGGTTACATATTTGTGGAAGCCACGCTTAAACTATGTTTGGTATCTTACCCCATGACGCAGGAGAGGATGAACTGGGACAGGAAAAGCACATTTGACCAGCCATCAAACTCCACCGCCTGAGATCAGAAACACAGCGCGAAAAAGGCAAAACTCTATTAATGGAAGCACTCAAACACATTAATATCTGAAAGAAAACAAATAAAAAAACAGGGGAAAGCTTTCTGTAGAGGCAGTTGCAATTAAAAATGATTTGAGTGCTTTAAAAAAAATTTTTAAATGAAGTCACCACTAATGGGTGTGTCATGTTGGCTTTCACTCAAGAGAGAGAGAGAGAGGGGGGGGGGAGATAGGGAGACAAGAGGGACAAACTTGCCAATCCAACACTAAGTTTCCATTAGTTTTAAATAGTTAGAAGAATGTGTCTTTAATGTGGGTGTCCAGTCAAGGAAAGTTGTAGCTGCTCTGTAATAACTCTACTAAGTGCATAATAGCATCTTTGTGCTTTTCAGGCCGCTGGGCCCCAGCTGGGCAAACCAGAAGGTCTCTGCCAAGACTGACCAAAAAAAGACAGCTCATATTTACAGCACACACCCATGGCTACACGTATGTCAACTCTTTTTTTGTTGTTGTCGTTTTTGGTTTTTTTAGGATTAAACACTACAACATCTGAATGGGACCATATGGTTCACTAACCATATTTGATTTGATGAGTTTGCAGGTTTGATAGAAGATAATAAAAACACTGCATAAGAGTCAAACTGCTCACCTTTTGCATATCTCCAGTCACTACAGATAACAGCAGGGTGGGAATGACCATAAATAATGCATTGTAATACAATAATCCATATTTCCCTAGCTCCTGGGGAGAGAAAAACGGCAGAAATAGATGGAAATTTAACAACAGGAACTTGGAAAAAAGAAAAAAAAAAACATATCCTCAACACAGAGTGTTATTCATGGGTTTTTATGCATTCTTCACTAACTGCCACAAATGCAGATGTCACGCAGAGCTTGGCCAAAGCACCATCTACAAGCTCTAGAAAGGGTTTTTATTAAAACTGTTTTTCACATGGCTCCAACTTTATCTCCCCTGTCCAAAAACACCTCAGTTCTAACAGACGGTGCTGTACAGACAGCACAGACTAAATCTGGCTCCCCTCTGCCTCTGCTGTAATATGAGAGCTGAGCACTCTCCTCTTGTGACATGAAAATTGAATAAAGAAAGCCACAAGACATTTCCGCTTCAACTAACAGTAATTAATAAGACAGCTGCAGAAAGAGTTTAAAATGAACATTCCGTATTTTAGAATACTTTGGCTCTAACTGATTTATTGACAAAAACATTTTTTTTTTTTTTTTTTTTATAAATGAGTTGGGAGTGAACACAACTGACTGGAGGCATTTTTCAACAGGGAGATGGTGAGGGGAAACCCAACTTCTTCCCAACAGTGGTCACTATTCATGAGCTGGTGCTGCCACATACCTTTGCATCTAATTTCTGCTTCACGTAGGCTCCGTTGGCTGCAGTCAGAACGTCATTCAGGAGAATGAAAACGTAGCCTTGCAGGTCAAAGGACAAGTCATCGCTATACGCAGAGATAACGAAAAATGTGGAAAATATTACAAAAAAAAGAAAAGAAGGGTTCAGTTGCTAAAAAGTAAACTTTTTGAACCCTCTGTTTTAGCAGGGTGTCTTTTACTACAGATATACAACATGTGTAATGGCCCTAAAGATCATATCAACTAAGTGTGGACATATTTCAAGACAAAGACCCTTTTGTGGTGAAGGTAATTCTGGTCTGGTTGCAAAAAGGAACACCTGGAAACAGCAGAACTTACCTTGCAGCTATAAACGCCCCAAGGATCATTGTAAATACTGTCAGCTGGACGGGCCTGGAGAATTTCTTCCTGCCAAAAGGTCAAAGACAGTGAAATCTAATCAGCATTGAGCTGGCCAACATTACTGTTAAAACCGACAGTGTTTGGGTCACACTGAAAAGAAGTGTTGTGGTAAGTGGGTTATCTATTATGAGTAATCTTACTTAAGCAGGTATCCCTCAGCCAGCATTGTGAATAAGATGGAGAACCTCCTGAGGACGGTAAACATCGGCAAACTGGTGAAAGAGGAAGATGGCCATTTGAGTTACGATTTAATTTCTTCTTTATCATTATTTGGTCTCGTTAAAAGATAAAAGCCAAAACAGACTGAAAAACAAACAGTACACATCCCAGTGCTATAACAATACTGAATGAACACTGATTGTGTCTATTTTTAAAAAAGTGCAATAAATGAACAACGAAAAAACTCAAACTGTGCAATAAGAAAAAAATTAGATCCAAATTGTACATTCATGCATAGTTTTCCCTTCTTTTAAATACATATTTATACATCTCCTATTTATTATCTCTTGCACCATATGCATATATGTATACATATGTAAAATTTATGTATTTTTTTTTTAACCTTCCTTATATAGGAAACATGTCTTTTAGCTACTTAATTGATCATGCACTGAATGGAAAGGCACGCAATTTTGTTATACTCCTATATAATGACAATAAAGATTCTGATAGCATAGAAATAGGAACTTACTTTAGTCTTTTGGTGCCAAAAAGACCAGTGATTTGATTTCCCACATAAAGAAGAGGTAGAGGAAATGTCTGGGTAAAGATAACATATAAAGCCTTTTGTAATGCAATGCAAACTTAATAGGCAGCACTCGTTAAAAATCAAATTTAAAGCCAAACTTCCACTTGTTTTAATAATAATGATAATAATAATAATAAGGCTGAAAACTAGTGTCTCACCTTGTGAGGTATGCTCTGATCATAATCTGGGTAGGTGATCACCCTCGCAGCCTTGCCCACCCACAGCACAACCACCGTGGCCAGCATCTGCACACAGACAACTCCATGTAGTTTTCTGCTCTGAAGGACTCATATATGCTCAAAAGTAGAAAGGAAAAAAAAACTTCATCTTACTTGTCCTATTCCGACACATATTGACGATGGGAACCTGAAACAACAGAGTTGAGTCTTCAGTGGACATCACAGTTTAAAACCATAGACTCAACAGTCAATGAAGCCTCGTGAAATTCAGCAGAAATATTTCATGTGTCTCGTCTCCTTTTGACTGTAAATAAACCAGCTCTCCACTCCTCCTACAAAAGTTGAGCTAATGAGCTCCGCTATTCATGTCTCGTTAGCTAACATGGCAGCTGTGCTGTTCCAGGAGAAATCCTTTTTTTTTTTTTTTTTTTTTTACCTGTAGTTGGTCAGGACGCTTTTATTCACCACCACGATCAGGAACGAGCTAACACCGTAAAACGCGGCGGCAAACAGCTTCACAAAGAGCGCCGAAGGTTTGTCCGCCATCCCCGACCACTTCTCACTCCTGCTCTCCCTCTGCCATCTCTTCTCTGGCTCTCCCACTCACACACGTGCACACTGACACATGCTCGCGCACGCACACGACACCAGGACAGTTTTTTTTTTTTTTTAACTTCCGGTTAACCTTTGTTGCCTTGACGACACATTTGATACAGATACGAAACTGGTGGTATAAAGTTTTGTTTTGTTTTACTTTCTTTTTTTTTAATTACATGGATGAAGAAAGCAGGAGGTGAAGATGGTATATTTTCTACAGATTTAATCCAGCTTTTACTGCCGTCTATGAAAGGAAAATATATTTTTTAATGAAAGGATAAGCAGAGCTTGTGATGTAGTACAACAGCACTTCCTTGTTTCAGACTGGACACGTGATCTCTTTTATCCAATTATGAAATACGAGTAACACTGCCCGTCTTTTTTTATTTTTTACAGATAATTTACTAATCGCTGGATTTTTTTATTACCGGAATTCTCACATTTATTTTACAGGGCAATTCATTTCCTTGCGGAGTAGTGAACAAGTTATACAAAAACAAAATACTTGATCCCGAAGATAATCTAATTTCTCAGTTTAAGAGAACAATAATTTCTTGCTGACCTTTAAAGAAGTAGTCTGCAACTTTGAATACCCACTGGAAAAGATGCTCCACTGCGTTTTTAACTGTATTATGTTATATCCATTTTTTTAAATTCACAAACAGATGTTTGCTGGTTCACCTCCCAGGTTTCAAGCCGTGTCAAGTAGATTTCCATTTTGAAATGTCTGTCTATGCTGAACAATAGGAAAGGGAACAAATTCATAAATAACTACAAAAGCCTTATTACCAGAGACATTTCTCAATTATGATATAAAATAACCCTGCGTTTTTCACTCCCTCTTTTTTTAAATTCAATTAATTGTTTTTTACTATTGTATCTTCACTAGCCTATATGTTTTATTTTTCCCTCTCATTTGGATTTCATGTTATGTAATGATATTACCCTGATGTAATATCTATACGTTTGAAATGCTATCTTTAAACTTTGTAAACTGTTCAAGTTCAATAAAATGATTTAAAAAGTTTTTTGTTTTTTTTTAAATCCTTAAGGGAACTTCAATTAGTAGTCTCATGATTTAAGTCTCTTCAAAGATTCACTGGTCGATGGTGATATCTGTGTTGCAGCGGATCTGAAGAAGCCTCTGACTCAAGGCAATCTGTTGCTGAATCACTGTGTTAGATTAGATTAGATCAAACTTTATTGATCCCACAGTGGGGAAATCCAATGGCTGTAGCTGCTCAAAAACAATGTGCAAAAAATCAAAAACTATATACAAACAAAGCAATGTACAATATGCTGAAAAAATAAAAATGCAGGCTATAAATAATAACAGAGGTTGTGTTCAGGCTTGTCCGTGATGTTTTTCATTTTATGAAGTATCTTCTGTTGCACCATCAGCTCCAGAACAGAACCAGCCTTCTTTATCAGTTTGTTCAGTTTCTTTAAGTCACTGGCTCTGATGCTGCTCCCCCATCAGATGACTGCAGACAGGGTTGAACTCTCCACAACAGACTGATAGAAGCAACATCTTGCTGCAAACTCTGAAAGACCTAAGCTTCCGTACGAAAGTAAACTCTGTTCTGCCCCATAAAAACAGCACCTGCATTGCATCTCCAGTCCAGCCTGGTGTCCAGGTGAACATAGAGGTATTTCTACTCCTCCATCACCTCCACTTCTTCTTCCAAGATGGAAATACTATTTGACATAAACCTGATTCTCCTAAAATCCACAATCATCTCTGTTGTTTTGTTCACATTTAAAATGAGATGATTGTCCCCACACCATGTCACAAAGTGGTCCACCAGCTCTCTGTACCCAGTCTCTTGTCCATCACTGATACACCCCACAACTGCAGAGTCATCTGAGTATTTCTGTAGATGACAGGACTCTGACTTGGTGTACAGGTGTACAGAGTGAGGAGGGATGGTGAGAGTACAGTCCCCTGTGGTGCTCCTATGCTGATCTCTTCAGACACACAATAATTCAGTCTCAAAAACTGTGGTCTGTTTGTCAGTAATCCAGGTGGACCACTAAAAGTCTTCCATGACATTGGATGTTAGAGCTACAGGTCTTTAGTCATTAGGAGAAGATGGATGAGATCTTTTTGGTACTAGTACAAGGGGGGATGTCTTCCACAGCACTGGAACCTTCTCCTGGCTCAGGCTGATATCTGCTATACAGACAAGTGGTCGGTGTTGTTGGCTATTTAATATAATCCATGGCAAGGATGCAAAAATGTTTCATTTGTTGTCTGTGTCCTTTTATACAGTGTATGTAAACTTCTTGTTTGAACTGTATTTGCTATTCTACCAAAAGTCACATATTTGCCATATGCTACTGTGCTGGCTTTATGTCACGCTTCCAAAAGTGACACCAGAGCCGCACACCATTGTGCTTGCTTTTATAAGTATCACAAGCTGTGTCTCCATTATAAACCTCAAATTAACCTGTAAGGACAGTTACCATGTAAATGTAGCAGAGTGGGGAGTAAAATATCTCATTCTTGAAATATGGTGGAATTTAAAGTGGCATAAAGAGGAAATAACATGCAGAAGTGTCTGTATCTCAGTTATGTATCTAAAATGTATGGGAAAGAACAGAGTAATTGTGACTTTCAGATGTCAGCTGTACTTTTGTGTAACACAAGGAACAGGTCTTGCTTGATGGTTTGCAGCTAAAACCTATTAAAGGTTTTGCTTCTGAGTTGTGTTGCTGATAACGAGTATCCTTTTTCAGCAAAATTTACAATTTCACATTTTCAACCATTTATAGGTTGCTTTTATTCAATTTTTTTGGAAGTGGAGTTACACCTTACTTTTCAACAAATGACCACTGAACGAGGGCTGACTACCAGCATGACTTTGCTGGGCCATGTGTATTTTGGCAGGTGGTTGTGGGATAAAAACCTGACGTGTCTCTGATAAGAAATGTGTCTGTGCATGTGCCACGTTGTCAAACAGTGAGCACAGTTGGTGACTGAACCCCTCACCAATTTCATGATCTGAACGGGAAACAGTGCAGGAACCTAATCTGAACCATGGCTGGACTGAACGCATCTCTCGGATACTTCCTGGCTGTTGTGCTTTTCGCCACCTCAATTCGAGCTCTCCTCAAAAAATATCCACGGTTAGGCTTCCTTCTAGAATTTGCCTCCTCTTTCATGCTGGTGGCATGTCGGCTGGAGGTGCAGACCATAGTGGAGGTGGGTGAGTGGGCTGGGGGCTTGGGCCCTGACGTTACTGCAACTATTCTGTTTGTGGTGCTGCTGACTCATGGTGTAGTCTGTGCTGGAGCATCAGGGAATCCCAGCCTTGTTGTGCAGAAATTCCTGCAGATGGAGGCCAACACCCTGGTGACTCTGCTTGCACTCGCTGCCCAGTTTGCTGGAGCTCACGTTGGCCTTCTTGCAGCTTTGTACTACTGGAGGCTGGAGCTGACAGACATGCACATGATCAAAAACTTGATGACCAGTGAGTGCAGCACATCCCTGATGGTCCCTGTGCTTCAGGGGTTCTTTACTGAGTTTGCCTGTGCGCTCGTTTTTCATCTCATCCACTTAAGCCTGCAACGCAGATCTGCTCTGATTAGAGTGCCCCTAATTGCTGCCCTCTTCACATTCTTTTCTCACACTGGTAAGTCTGGGGGGAACCCATCTGTCATCAGAGCACTGAAAACCATTTAGCTGCATTCTATCTTCTGTCTCTTCAGACATCTTTATTTACAAAATTCCTCAATTGTGCATGTCCCCCATATACAAAATGACTATTTACAAATGCAAAGTTTACACATCCAATCTGTTTTCCAGCCAGAACATACACCTCAGCATATATGAATCCATCTTTGGCATATGGACTCACCTTCCACTGTCCAGGATTTACTTTTGCAGAGTATGTAATGGTCTACTGGCTGAGCTCTCTCACAGGTAAATGACATTAAACATGTGTGTAAAAGTGTGTGTGTTTGCATGCACCACCAGTTCTTTTAGTGTTCACAGTGAAATGCTTTTTTTTTTTTTCTTCTAGGCATGACTCTGGCTCTGCTCCTGTATATGGGCCATATTCCCAGGATTTTTGCCAAAAACCTTCTATATTTCCAGAAGACACGATTCAGAGTTCCAAAAGGAGACAAAGCAGAAAAGAAGAAGATGTAAAATACAGCCTTTTTTTTCCTTGGGGGCAGACACACAAAAAAAACTTGACAACAAATGACTAATGTTTAAGAAATGTTTATTTTAACTGAACAGGCCTGGAAGAAAAAGATGTGCTTATAAATGTACCATAAACCCATGTTTTTCTTTTGCACCACCATCAACGGTACACACACATTTCAGTGATGTTACTAAAATAAAAATTAACAGAATAAAAATAAATAAATAAATATCCCATTCATATTGTATCAAAATGGTTGCAGTCTATGCATACATGAAACATACACTGTGAGAGCCATCTTGAGGAAAGGAAACTACCTGAAATCGGCAGATTTCAGATCGGGAGCACATGTTATTTACCGCAACATATGCTATAGATAAATAATAATAATCAAAGAAATTCTACATGTGGAGAGAGGAACTGCTGCTGCTATGTACTGGCACCACTCTGAGCAGCTCCAGGTTGAGAAGACTGTGATCCATCAGGTTTTGCATCTTTTGGCTGATTTTTAGCAGACGTGCCTGGATCTGTGGAAACAGGCAGAAAACAGTCAGTACCAGGTTCTTGCCAATTTTGTCAAAGAAGTTGCTTTTCTTTTGAAGTTTGCAAACCCACCTGGTTGCTTTTGTTGCTCCAGCTGCGACTCGGGTCGCTCTGCCCATAAACAGTAATCTGGATTATTCAGTAAGGTTTTTCTCTGCCCACAGCTGAGACACTTCAACACAGTGAAGCGAGTTTTTTGTTTTTTTCCTGATGAGACCAAGAACACGTAAGCTGAATGACTCAAAAGACTCGTAAATGGGTCACATTCAGTTCGCAATGCGAGGTAATTACAAGTGTGGATGAATAACTTACTGCGCTGTCTTGTTGTAGCAGTTACACCTGGAATGAGCAATGAACAGCACTTCTTGCACAATGTTCTCTTCACAGACGGGTCTCTGTAATAAAATTGATCACTAACATGTTAGTCTGTTTCCATGAAGGTTTCTCTGGTCAGCATGTTGCTATCAGTCCTGACTCACTAAGTGCACAATTAAAAAGAAAATAGACTGTGACCTACTACTGTTAGTTATCCACTGCAGGCACATCTACCTGCTCCATCAAGTCACTTCATCTATAAAACTCTAGAAAAACACATCTTTTGGCATTTCTTGACCTAATTGTGGAGCTTGTGAACTATGTTAAGTGGTGATTATGCTTAGGTTTTACTTACTTTGATTACTGAGGGTTTTTTTTTTTTTTATTTTTACTAAAACACACTTTTCCACCTCTGGATAATGGGTCTTTGGCAGATTTGTTTACATTTGTAAAGTTTTTCACAGATACTACTTTGCATTCATTTACAACACGCATTTGCAACAAGTATTTTACAATTTTGTACTTTAAAGAGCAATTTTAACCTCTTTTTTGGACCTTAGACTTAACTTAATGGTGTAGTAAATTTGCCTGGTAGCATTACGTGTTTTAATTGAAGATATTTTCCTCATTGTTAACCTTACCTTCTCTTATTATTACAGCACTGGGATTCACTTACGATACCCATCTTCTAATGTGGCAAAAGATACAATAGACAACCCACTGCTTCTTACAGCATTTTGGCCATCTTAAACCAGGTCCCTCCCAATTTAAAAGAGAACCCAATAGGGCCTACTTAGACTGGTCTTAGATAGTAAGGACTCTACAAAACAAAACTAACGATTTATAAAACCTTTACTCTATTTGTCAAATGATATTTTTTTTAGAAGTCATATTACCTGAAACCAGATTCCATTCAGAAACCTCAATGTTTACTGGTTAAACCTGGATTATTTGATATATCAGCTAATACAAACAATATGAAACTCAATTGTTGATTTCTGAAATGCTATTGTTTTCTTTCTTGTGATCCAGGTTTAAAATTCCAAGTATTTTATGCAATAAAAAGCAATTGAATCGTCTTTTTGACCTCTGCGGAATCTGAAGCTAATTTCAGTGCCATTATGATATAATAATACATGCGGTGTGGATTACAATGACATAATTTCAGCTGTCTCGAAATAAAATGAATCCACTTCTGTCATAGTTCAACATAACTAGGGAAGGCATCAAGGCTTACACAATCTCATTTCATGCTATCAAATCCATAAACAGAACACAATATGCCAAGTCTGCCTTCTCTCATAGTTCAATAAAATCAAAACACACCAACTAGCTTCTCCTCCATGTTTCTGTAAACTTCACATTTCCCACCACTCAAGATGCCTGAAAATTATGTGAAAAGGCCCAGTCTGCACGTGGTCAGTCTTTCATTGTGACCTTTGACCACACTGTTAGTTACCATCATAGACACATAAAGGTGAACATAGTTATCAGTTTTCCTTTCAAAGTAAAATGTAAACAGAACCATCTACTTACTGTCGGAGAACCAAACGTCTTGCAATAGTCTTCTGTGTAAAGCAGTAAAAACGAGCCAGCTCCACGTTGTTTGGGTTTTGCGATAAAACACAATGTGCAGCCTGCAGAAAGGAGAAAACATTAAAATGACAATACTAAATATCATACAAGCTTGGCGAGGCAGCTACTGTCTGCCACGTGACTGCTAACAGTTAGCTTTAAACTTATTCCAACCTGGTAAAGATAGTTTAGTCTTTGGTAGGCTTCTTTATCTTTCAGGCTGGCTGCCATTTCACACGGTAGCACAAAAAAACAAAACAAAGTAACACTGTACCACCACCTTTAAACAAAAGATCCCCGGGTTCACCCGGAAAAACAAAAATTCCGGAAAGACCTTTCAAAGTAAAGGCGCAACACTACCCCTAACACAAAGGAGTAGATCTAAAAATGACCAGTTTTTTAAATCGGTTTTCAGAGAGTAAACATGAGGCTGTTGCACATTAATCACCTTCACAACCAAAGCATAAAAGCAAAATCAGCTACATTTATTTGAATGTGTAACAGAACTGTTAGTTGTCCAGTAGAAGAAAAAAAATGGGTGTCTTCTGCATCTATAACATGGTCATCTCTTTTCATATAAGCACAATGGAAAAACTTTCTTGAAAAATGCAAGGGACAGAGTTCAACATACAATACTCATTTTAATAACAGAGAAGAAAATATAAACCCTGTCAATCTAATATTTTAATTGCCTGTAAGGTGCACCTCTGGTATCAGACACTAATGTCACAGGGGAAGTTGTACAGTAGATCTGTCAGGTTTGACAGTTATAGAACATCACAATTGCAGCACGCTTTTGTGACAATTAATGCAGTGAAATGTTTCCTATAAAATCTGTAAGAGAAATGTCCCTAAATATGGGTCAATGTGGAAATGACATGTGTTCATTGAATGAAACACATTACATGCCGAGAGGGGGGACAAACATGAAATTCAAGTATCAAAATAACTAAGACACTGACAAGTTGAAATGGTCAATTACAAATGTAGTAAAAATCATGGGAAAACTGACACAATCAAAAAATACATTAGGCAACATTTTGCATTTGTTTAAGGCAGTTGATTTAAAAAAAAAAAAAAGAAAGAAAAGAAAAAACTAAATAGAACTAGGCATCTTCTTCATTCCATGTTAAATACAAGCCTAGCCCTAACATTTCACCAGAAGATTTGATGTACAAAATGATCTATGCCTGACTCTGAAACTAACCACTTTAGTTTGACTTGTCTCCTGACATTTGACAGAAAGAGTTCATATGGACAGCGGTGGGGTTGTGCTCTCAATTTTTGGTCTTCTTCACAGTGAGGTTTGTGAGGGCTTATAAGGCTGATGCATCAAGAGAGGCAAGTCACTCTCAGCCTATTGTCTGGCACGAAATGTAAATGGTTGGCACTTGTCTGTGCACAGCATGGGAAGGCAGGGTAGCTGGTTTCTTCAGCTAACGATTGCCCTTCATGGCTTCCTTGGCTGCCAGGATGAGAGGAGTGAGACTGGACAGGGGTTTTGCCAGCTTCAGGAACGGATGCTGAATAACAGGAAAAAGAGCAACAAGGGTAAGACTATGAGAGCACATATGCAAATCAAGGTATCAGGACCAGTAAAGGGGAAGGTAAAATTAAAAAGAAAAGCACTATCTGGATGTCGAACCTGCAGGAGCTCTTTGCCTCCCCCTCTTTTTTCTACATCCATTTCCAGGCAGCGGTTCAAGAAATCTCTAAAAACTGGAGACAGCTTCTCTGGATTCTGAAGCTCAGGTGTTCCATTTGTTGCAATCAGGTATAATGCCTGTCAATGGGAAGTGACAAGAAAAACAAAACAAAACTGTGACATGTAGTTTTGGTAAACAAGACATTTGCAACAAGTGTCAAGTATAACTACTGAATTATGAAATACTTAGTTTGGTATATTTCTTGATTAAATCACCATTTTCTCAAGTTGCATTCACTGAGCCAACAATCTCTAAAAACATATTTCAATAAATATTGTAAAGACATGAGGCAAACTAGTAACCAGACTCAAGTCTGACTCCAACCTTAATTTTAAGGGCATATGACTTGATGTCTACTTGAACCTGTATACGTGGATGCGGAATTTTTTAGGAACAAGCTGATGCAAGCAGAAAATGTCCAAAGGATTGTTCACTTCGCTTTAACTGACTTCTTGTACAGTGATTCTGTAAGAACCACTGAAGAGATGATGGTGACAGCTTCCAACTTCAATCGTCATCTTGCAAGAATTCACCCAGAGACGCAAGTGCCACAATAATGCCTCTTACCCCGTTTACTGCAGGGGAGGAGAGCTGGAGAAAACTTTATAGATGTGAGCAGGGAGCTTTCAAACTGACAATCCAAAGCTAAAACTCACTCTCATTGTCTTCTTTCACAGGCTACCAGCCTGCTGGTACCATGCAGAGCTGCAGTTCTAGCTGCAGCCTGCTGATGTTAACTCCATAATGTTAGTCGAGACAGTTTTAGTTTTATTTCCCACCCTCCTAGATCATTGAAAAAGTTTTTTTTTGTTGCAAATACACATATCTATGTCATTTTAAAATAAGTGATGGGAAACACAGATGAACTATTTATGGTCACTTATCAATTATTTCAAACAACTGGAATAACTGGCATTAGCAAGATCATGTTTGTTGGTTCTGAATGTTTGAGTCGATTAATTGCCCAGCCCTGGTTCTAATTCAGATTTCAGACTGCGGTGTCCGACTCTACCCTCTATAACAAGCTGCTGTAACAATACGACTGAAACTGCTGCACTGTATGTCTCCAACCTGCCAAAAAGTGAAACATTTCACACCTTAAGAAATTACGCAAGCTTGTGGAACAAAAAGGCATAGTATGTCTCATTTAAACAAGGACTGACAGACAATAATGTAAATGAGAAACTTGAGAAGTACTGTTGTGAACCAGCAACTGAATCCAATAAGTCAACTTCATGTTGACCAAGTTATGCTTTGAATGCTGTTTCCAGGACAAGTTCTGATGGAAGCTTGGAGTTTGTCCTGTCTTTATGATTAAGCATGGGACTCTCAGGTGTGCAGTCTACCACAGGTAGGACACACAGTTCATGAATCCCACAGCTGATAAATTACGCTGCTCCATGTAAAAGTTGCCATGACCAAAAGATATAATGCTCTCTTTACTCACTCGTAGTGGGTTCTCATTCAGGTAAGGAGGCTCCCCCTCAACCATCTCAATCGCCATAATACCGAGGGACCAAATGTCAACTTTGGGCCCATATGCCTTTCTGGTCACCACTTCAGGAGCCATCCAGTAAGGCGTGCCTACCATGGTGCTACGTTTGCTCTGCTCTGGAGTGATCTGGGCACAGAAGCCAAAGTCGGCTAAAGAAACAGAGAAAAGAGAATGTATAGTTACAATGAAAGGATATAGCAACCCCAGTTTAATTTTTTTCTTCTTTAAAATAAAGCTGCTGCTGGTATCTGATAATAGTAGTACACTACTCACTGAGCTTCACAGAACCATCCATCCCCAGCAACACATTGTCACTTTTGATGTCTCTGTGGATGACTTGATTCGCATGCAAGAAGTCCAAGGCTTGTAAACACTGCAGGTGTCAAGACAAAAGAGAGGAAGAGAGAGGTGGTTGAGAAGACAGGTTTTGTTCTGCCCTGTGCATAAAGTTGGACTTAGATGGGAACTGTTCTACTGTATATGACAGATTGCTAAAAAGTGGAGTGCACCTCTCGGCAGACAGCAGCTATCTGGGCTTCATCCATACAAGTCTCAGTGACGACATCCGTCAGCGAGCCACCAGCCAGGTACTCCATCACCACAAACAGCTCATCCCCCATCAAGAAGCTGAAAAACAAAAGTATCATTACAATTTCTACTCCAACAAACTCCAGGCTGCCAGGCTCCAAACTCAATTTCAAACTCACCTGTCTAAAAAGTTGACAATGTTGGGGTTCTTCAACTCCTTCATCACTAGAATCTCATTTATGATGAGCTCCTTTTTAGGCTGCTTTTGCAGATTGATTTGTTTGATGGCAACCTGCAGGTGTAAAACACCAGAGCCTCAGTGCTCAAGTACAGGCATAACACATTTTGAAAAGATGAAAAAATTAAAGATTTAAATGCAACTATTAACTATATTAATTCATCAACAAGATTGTTTTAATAAGAATTACAATGTTCAGACTCATTTACTCTGGCGTGGCCAGCAGGACAATGATAGCTAACTTGGAAAAACAGATATTTGACAGTCATGGGTCAGTCAGACAGTAATGTAACTTGTACAGATTTCTTTACTATTGTAGCCATTGTAGTAACTATTAATGATTACCATGATTTCACAATTATCTCGAGACAATTTCTCAGTAAAAGCAGCATAGTCAGGCTTGGCCTGGTTATTATTTTAAAAGCTCTGCTACTTCTTAATCCATTACCTCTTGTCCTGTGGCAACATCAATGGCAGTGAATACTGTTCCTGATGCCCTACAGAAAAAAAAGAAAGAAACAAACCCCAAAAAACCAAAACCAATTTAGTTTGTCAAGTAAACCAAGGTTCACCCCCTCAAATTTGTAAATACATATTCTGCACATACACACATAACCAGATGCATGAATGTTTCATTTCCACTTTCAGTCAATGACACTGCACTGGGCATGAGCTCAAAAGATATAACTCATTCAGTGCAAGTGTATCACTAGTTCCTTTGTTCCAACTCTGGAGCACCTTCATTCTGCCCCCGCTGTCCTGTGCAACTTTCATGGAGGTGTAACATTTTGTGTCATGGCTGTTCCGCCTTAAGGGGTTGTAACAGAGGTGTAATGGAGGCGAAATGAGAGCTGTGTTAATTGGCAAAGCAGAAATGGATAACAGGCTGAAAAACTCCATGCAGAGGATGAAATCAACCTATCATAGGAATAGTGAGAGACAGTCTAGTGGGCCATCTGCCAGCAGTGTTCATGCCCACAATCAGTGTGAGACTCCAATACACTGGCTTAAAACAAAGTTGCACAGTAAAAGGTCATGGGAATAGAAGTTTATTTCCCAGTGATTAATGCGTTAATTCTCCATACCAACTGTTCATGATCATGGGAGGCTGGAGCCCATGATTTCATATGGCAAGATACACCATGGAGAGGTCACCACTCTTCCACAGTAACGCACAATGACATTTGACTGCAGGCTACTGATAAAACACACATCTACCCAATGAAAGGACAGCACTTGCTCCTCTAAAAAGTTCTTTTTGGCTGAAATTTTGCATATAAAAACTGTTCATGTCTTTTCAGATTCAATTAGTACTGGAAGTAAAAATGTTTACGATATTTTATTCCATCGGAGTAGCAGACTGCAGCAAACCGATGGGTCCAAATTCTACTGAATCAGTGACATATTAACATGTAACATCACATCTCTATGGTCCGTACGACTGCTATGTCTGCAATGGGTTTCCTCAATCTCCACATGGTACCTACTACACAAAATGCATACTGGTTTGCTGGTCTGTTACTGTAAAAGTAACATGACTATACAGATTTTTTTGATTTTTTTTACTACAGAAAACAATGGTGTACTGATATACCAATGGTATGTTTATTCAAGTGCTGCATCACTCTATTTCAGATGTGCTCTTCCTGCTGTGACATTGTAGAATGTTGAAAATAAAACAGGTCAATTGTCACCACTTTTAATTACACATTCTCCACCATTAAGTTACGTGAGCCATGCTTACCCCTGACCAATTTTTTCATATCTCGTATATTTCTTCTTGGGATCCCCAATGCTGACTATGGTTCCTGCACGGCAAACAATCAAGGAATGGAAAAGAAAATAAGTAAAATGAATTAAAATGCTCTGTTTTAAAGATGATGCATGTACGTGAGTAACTTACTCAGTTTGTCCATGATCTCCTCATCTGTCATCTTGCCCTTCTTTTTCTGTCTATCTGCAGCCTTGGAGGCAGCATCTCCATCTGGACATGTGCTGGGAGCTGGGATGGGGTCAATTACAGAACGAGTGTACACCTGTACAACATGCCAAGAAACAAAAAAGAATCAGTTTTGTCTGTTAGCATGTGAGGAAAGCAAATTTTTGTAGAAACAACAGATGATTGGTATTCTTTGAAATGAAAATTACAGGAGGCATCTTACACTCTTTGTGTGTTCTGGTCTTGGTGCCACCACAGGAGGTGGAGTTTCATCATCGTCCTCGTCATCATCAATGTCTTTGATGTTTGGAGATGAGGGTTCGGTGCCTTTTTTAACAGGCTAATTATTGAGTCAGAGCAGGTTTTGTTAAGTTTCATAAGATAAAACACAGAACAAATAAAATCGCATACTCCTTTTAAAGGTGTTGAGATACTTACAGATTGAGGTCCTGGAGTGAAAGCATCTTTTTCTGTAAATTACACACAAACACACACAGAGAACTAAATAAGTATTTGATATAAATATCAAAAACTACAGGAGTTTTGAAGCGTCCTGTTAAGACTAACATGCTCTTTAAACTGTGCAATGACTTCAGAATTCCACAGAGGTAACCAAACATTTAAGTGTGCTGAAACTTGTGTCTCACCAGATGATGAGAAGCTGAGGTACTTCTGTCGACCGTTGCCTGTAGAGTCGTAGAACTTAAGAACATCAAGCACAGCCTGTGGGTTTTTCTTCTGCTCTGACTTAGTGATATTTGAGGTCTGGAGTAGTCGAGCCCACTGCTCTGGCATACCCTTCATGAGGGTAAAAGGGAAAGAAAAAAAATAATCCAGCATTGTGTGTCAAATGGTGTAAGCTCATGTGCAATGCATTTACTGTGTTTTGGCTGGTAAATTAAAGGATTTTTGTGGGTTATGAATTTAAAAGCACAAAACTCACAGTAAACTCCCCTGTTACAGCATCAAATCCAACATGTATAGTGTGTTCAAAATCTGAAGGTGGTGAGATTTCCGGGCGCTCTTTGTCTCGATCTTTCCTCCTTCCACCTGAAAGTAACCAAAACTTTTCAAATAACACACACTGGACATTCTTTATTTAAGACAAAACTGTGCAATACATCAATCAATTGGTACAAAACTATCACGCCTCACTTTTCTCAGCCCCGGAGAAGATTGAGATGATCTTATTGCGAGGTTTCCTCTCCTCAGGCACAGAGGGCAGTGGTTTGGAGCTGTGGTTGGCTGAGAGTGAATCTTTGCTGGCGCCGGTGCTGAAAATGGTGCTGCCTGACCTGACTGGAGGGGCGGGGGGTTTATCTTCAGGGTCTCCGTTATCACACATTGCTGAAAGGTTGTTGTGATCCTCAAGGGGCTAACCCAGGCAGTCGATCACAGCAAGTAAGGATGCAGAAGATAGTAAACAGTAAGGTAGAGGGCAGCCCTCACATCAGCATGAGGCACTGATGAGTTCAAGTGGTACCTAGACAAAAATTAAACTCTTATAAGGCTAGAAAACAGCTGACATTTCTTTTTAAATGCAACAAGCCATTATGGAAATTAACCAGTATCTTCATGTAACTTGAAACAAGTCTAAAGAGCAGATAAGAGAGTATTTGAGGGTTGTGTTAGTGAAACTAATAAGCAGCACACTACAGTATATATTCTCAGTCGCTTCGACATACGCATAAAGTTATAAACTCAACTCAGCTAAAGCCTGCATGTGCACTGGTAAAGGAGCATTTTTTTTTGTTCTATTTAACTACTAATTACTGTAAGGACAGACATATTAAATCCCAATGAAATGCTGAAAGAGACAAAAAACACTGCAAGTTGGTCAACCTCACGCACAAAATAAGTTATAGAATGACACTGAGCTGCTTCTTGTTAAGCCTTTACATGTCAGAGCATGAATGCTTCATTAGGTTTTCCAAAAAGAGTGTACTTGAAGCCAAATCGGTGACCAAAACGCCCTTCAAATAAGTAACAACAGGGGCGGCTAGCAGCTAACGCTAACATGCCCGACTAGTGTGCTAGTTACCGTTAGCACGACGAGCTAAGCAGCATTTCCTAAAACAGGTTAGTATTTAATTTTTAAAAAAGTTAACTAGTGTCTGACAACCAGGCGTGGGAGTTCCTCAACTTCAGGGAACGTCGCAGCTGTAAGCAGTGGTTTAAAGTAAAAGGGACAGGCCAACCCGGGTAAAAGTGCTGAAATTTCAGGCTAACGGAGACGACGCAGAAGCCGCGGAGCTCACCGGAGACTCCACACCAGCTCGACCTCAACACAACCGGACTCCTGGACGATCCTCCGCGGTCTGGAAAACCTTCAGAAATCCGCTAAAAAGCTTTTCCACCGTAACATTGGGGCCTCAATTGTACACGCTGGGAACAAAAAACTTGGTAGAAGAAAAAAAAAAGAAAAGAAAAATAAAAAAACCTTGACTCTGACTATTTACAGTGCAACTTTTCATCTGTCTTTTCGGCCCTTGGATTATTCCGCTATGGCGAAGGGAAGCGGAACTGGCGACCCAGCCCTCAGTCAGGCCCTGATCCTCAGAAACCTGCAGATGAATGGAGACCAGACAGCAGCGACCCTGGTTGAAGACTGGTCCTTCACCGCTAACACACACAGCAAGAATTTTTATTTTTCTTGTTCATCATTTTTTATTTATACAACTAAGTATGTATGTATGTATATGTATGTGTGTGTGTGTGTGTATGTATATATGTATGTATATACATATATATATATATATGTGTGTGTGTGTGTGTGTGTGTGTGTGTGTGTGTGTGTGTGTGTGTGTGTGTGTGTGTGTG
>JBAMYA010087227.1:0-22327 GCA_037176975.1 Arrhamphus sclerolepis | reverse complement strand
TTTTTTCTTGCCACTGATGGCGTTGCCATGTGCTCGGGGGTCAAGCTCTGGGTTTCTCAAGCGCCTAGAGATGACTTATCGTAAATAGGCGCTATATAAATAAATTGAATTGAAATTGAATTGAATTGGTGTCTCCCTCTAAACTGGTGTGAATGTGGGCTGGTTTGCCAGAAAACACTGAGGTTCTCAGACTCCAGAATGGAACCAGCACCAGAACCAGAACCATGTTTGTCTGAAAGTACTATCAGAGACTCTCTTTGAGGAGATACTGATCTGATTGGCTCTCCAAGACTCTTGGGAATAATTAATGAGCTCCCATGGAAGTTAACTTGGCAGACCTGCAACAAAGAGAAAACCATGACAATTATAAACCAACACTTTGCTTGCAAAGGAGAAGCATAAATTACAAAACAGCGTGTCATGCAAATCCACTGATCCTGCAAACTGTGTTGTGTGAAAGCAACCTGAAATGGGCGTAGATATGACAGCGAGCATGGTTGATTGTCTCCCAGGTATGCTGGCCCCTTCCCAAAACAGATCTGCAACATTTCAGCCTAAGTCAGGCTCAAAGAAACATTTTGCAATCAAAGTCATGAAGGCTGAAGCCATTCTACTAGCAGAGTTTTATCGAAATAGCCAGTAAAGGTGCTGTGGATGCAATGATCCAGGACAGAAATCCAGATGCAAAGGATCAACAGCAATGAACAGATGAGGATCTGGCACTGAACTAAGACACAAAAACGTAGAGCACAACAAAAGCTCCATATATGGCCATTTCAGACAGAAATCTACTACACTGTTTTACAGAATTTACAGACAGGATTGTTGGTGTCGTTGCTGCAGCTGTGGGCAGTTATTTAGTGAGGAGTTCTTCATTTAACAACAGGAAGGTAAGGTGTTGATGCTGGGCAGCATTTAAGATGGCTTATTGACCAAAAAAAAGGAGGAAATGGAGAATTGGCAGAGAACAAGAGTGAGAGGATAAAAGAGGCAGAGATGGAGACAATTTAAAAATAGCAGCTATCACATACTTGTTTGATTGTGAGAAAGGAAAGGCCTTTAGAAGACCGGGTTCCTGTTTGGTTTGGGAGATCCGAGGTTGAGGACAAGCTTGTTTAAGATGTGCTGATATGTCATCCAGCACCTACTTTTTGGCCTCATATCTTGAGTTTTGTTGCCTTGTTGAGCAGATGGGGCAGTAGAGTTACCAAGCCAGTGTAATTATCTCCTGGGTTTAATGCCAGATATATGCACCGTTATCTCCTTTGCTTCCATGGCAACAGCAGATATGGACCAGTGTCGGTGCTGCAGGACTGTTCCTATGGTTGTTCACAGTTGTTACTGCAGTTATGTGCAGAAGTGGATTCTGAGAAAATGATGTAAAGTCAATGATCTGCATCGCTTTTTTCTTTCTTTATCGGAAGTTGTCATGTCACCACAAATATAACACTTTACTGCCACCTAATGGATAAAAATAGCAGCATTTCACGGTACTTGGGTAGCCTCTATGGCCTGGTCTCAAGCATCTCTAAGCAGAGAGGTGGTGTTATGATGGTTTGGGCAGCTTTATCATGGAGTTCTGTTTGTTCTGTAATAGCAGTGAATAGAGTATTTACTATGTTTTTCTTCATTCATTCATCTAAAATAGGTAGAAATCTGGCACAAAGGTTGTTGTCGCTGTCCCAAACTTGTACTGAAGCTCTTATTGGTGCCAAAGAAGGACCAAGTCAAACAAAGAGATAGTGTTATGTCAAACAAGTCAAACAAAAGGAAAATTTTATGTTCTGCAGGTGCACAAAGTTCAAAAAGAGAAGGAAACTTTCACAAAGTGAGAAACCACAAAAAGGAGTGGAAAGTATTGCTATCAGCAGGAGGGTCCCCCCTAGAACTGATCCAGGTCCAGGTTTCTTCCTGTGGTCATGATCTGGGTTTCTCAGAAGCACCTAGAGAGAACTTAAATAGACCATATAAATAAAACTGAATTGAATTGAGTAAAATACATATTTGTCTGGTTAACGAAGACTCCGTTTGGACAGTGACATCCAGATGTCCCTTCACTGCACAAAGGGACTTTTTTTTATCACTGCCTGAGGTTCGTTCAAATTTTAATGCAATGCAAGACAAATCTGCTCTCATGTTTCTCATTTGTTGTCAGTAGAAAGGTTATCTTTCAGATTGTATTTCTAAGAAAAAGCTTTTCCACATGAGTCACACAGCAGTGAGTCATCAAAAGCTTTGCTTATTGAAATCATTTTATTTGTTTCCTCATATGATCGTCTCCGTCATGTGATTCCAGCTTTGACTGGCCAGTTACATTATTGCCCCTGAACAGAGGAAAACTTGTGATCAGTCACCATCTCATCCAGTTTTAGTCGTCGATGTTAAGCTCATTCTTCGGTTTTCAGGTTTAGTTACATACAGATGCATTCCTTAAGTTTATGGGATGTTTAATGACTCCCAGGCCTGTACTTGCCGCTCTTAAGTAATTATTCTAAATCAACATTATTTTGCTTTTTATGTTAAAACTGCATCATGAGCCCCAGCAGATGTAATTAGCATAGATGTTGCATTGTCATTCTATGACTGAGGAGCACCGTTATGAGCCGAAATGCAGGAGATCCACAGGCAGAAGTAACGGTGGAGGAGGCAAACAGAATGGAGCTTTAAGATGTCTTCAAGCGAGAACATAGTTCAGTTTTCACATTTGTGATCAAATGATCTAGGTGATCAGGGGTTTTTCTTTCATCTAGACAGGAGTCTCCATGGACTATGATGTTTGCAGATAAAATTGTGATCTGTAGTGAGGGCAAGGAGCAGGTTGAGGAACATCTAGATAGGTGGAGGTATGTCCAGGAGAATGAAGATTAGCAAGATAGAATCCATGTGAGAATGAAAGGAACCCAAGAGGAACAGTGAGGCTACAGGGAGCAGAGATGCAGAAGGTGGAGGACTTGAAGTACGGAGGGTCAACAGTCCAGAGAAATGGAGAGAGTGGAGAAGAGGTGAAGAAGCATGTTGGAACAGGTGGAAAAAAGTGTGATAAAAAGGTATCATCAGGTGTAGTAGCTGGTGGTGAGACCAGAGATGTTTTCTGGTTGAGAGAGTGAGGACCTGAGGACAAGACAGGAGGCGGAGTTGGAGCTAGCAGAGGTTAAAAAGTTCAGGTTCTCTGTGGATCAGAGAATGGCTTTAAATGAAAGTTCTTTATTGTTTTGGTTCATTGGTGTCTTTTCCAGATGTGGCTGTCTACGCTAAAAGCAAAAAAAAAAAACAACAACACAAAATTGTGTTACTGCCGCCTAGTGGATAGAAAGAGCAAGTGTTCGTGGTGCTCGGGTGGCCTCTATCAAATACAGATCACTGCAAATGAAAATCTATATGTTTGGCTTTGTTTTGTTTTCTTTTTCATTTCCAGACGCGTTGCTGCAGGTCAGCAATAACTGTGTTGTGATGTGGCCTGAACTTGTATTTAATGACTGAAAGAGATATAATTACATGAACCACGGCAACCTTAAAATGATAACAAGACTTCAGAAATGTTACGTTGATACTGAAATGAAGCACATCGCTGTTGTCTGAAAGCAGCGTGCAAGTTTGAGAGGAAGAGGCCACTTGGTCACAGCACCATAAATCTCCAACCTCCTCCATTGTTATTGGAAAGAGAAACACAGGTTGCCATGGGGACAGCTTCTGCCATCTCTCAGTGTCCAAATCCCTGTTAGTCAGGCGTGGGGAACTGTACATAGAGCCTGAGAGTGACAAAGAGGGGTGAGGGTGGGTTGGGGGGGGGGGGGGTAACGAGCTGCCAAGTTTCAGTCACTTCCACCACTGCAGTCACATCTCTCTTCCAGCTGAGGTTTGCGACTGCAACAAGTAAAATGTGAACTTAATGAGTGGAAGACTCATCTTGTGAAAGTACAGAGAGCATGTGGGGGAGGATTACATTACTGTCATTTTTCACATGAGGAATTATTTACCCAGAGTTTATGGTTTTAGTGAGTTTATTAGATTGCGAGTGTTTAACCGGCTGATGCGGATGAAAGTATGCGATCATAAAACCCACGAACTAAGCTGTGCTCCAGAAACGGCTCCAATTGACACTCGACAATAACAAGCTGGGTCTTGCAGTAAGAGCTGGAAGCTGCTTCACACACATGTGTGTGAAGCCTTGGCAACACATGTCCTTATTTGGGCTAGATGCAAATTCACCAGGCTCTTATTTTTAAGGAGACAAGAGGCATGTGGAGATTGTTGGACTCTGAAACTCCACACTCAGAACAGACAAAGAAGTATGCTGTTTTGACTTGAAGAACCATAAGAAATATTGTAATCACATGAGGAACACAAACGAACACAGTATGAGAGGAAAGGGAGGGTAAAAGAACAGTAACAGTGGATGTGATTCAAATCACTGAAATGAATTTTTCCAAGATTTCATGCATGTTGATTTGCTTTCTTGCTGAAAATGAGATGTTCAAGTTAACTGGCTGTTAACTACTCAGCTGGAACCTCCAGAGCAGACAGAGTAGCAGGAAATGTCCAGGCTTGTTCTCCGTTTAAAAACAGAGAAAAGCACAATTGTGGGAACTTGTGATTAAATCAACATTCAGACCTGCTCCAGCTCAGTGAGAGAGTGGGGAGTTATTTTGGTTTCTTTAATATGCAAATCAAACAGAAAAGCTTTTATGGGTGAGAGAGAGAAGAACGAATCCAACTGCAATTAAATCGTATCATATAGCAGGTAAAACAAATGTGTTACCAAAATATTAATCCTTGTTTGTGATTCTAACTAAAAACAAAGCAACGGCTGCTCTTTTATCCTGGCTAGTCTCACATGTGCATCCCATTGGCCCCCTCCTCTGTCAATCACTGAAGGGGGCGTGGCTAGCAGCAGGTACCTTCAGATTTGCAGCTTTAAACATCAAAATAACAAGTGTGGACAGGACTGAAAAGCACAAGTGCAGAGTGAAGACACCCTGGATGATCTATGTGGTATTTCTGCACCTGGAAATCTCATTCTGGTGCAGGTGAGACTTCTGTATCAACTTGAACAGGAGCGAATGTGAAGCCGTCAGTAATCACGATCACTGTGTAACACGTTCTATGTGAATACTTTCATCTGAGCTGGAGAGCTTCTGATGCCAGGATTGCTTTATGGCCTCCTACTTCTTTGTGCTTCAATGCAGCCATGGTCTCTCCAGAAGAATCTTAGAGCACTGGTTTAATCTGGCTCCTGTTTAGTTCCATATCACACAACAAATGAAAGGGATCCAGAATAAACTGTTATTATCTGGCACATGAATATTTGCTCTGTTGCCATGGTGATCTGATCTGCTTCATTCTTCAGAGATTTGACAAACTCTTCTGCCAATGTAAGGGGAAAACAGTGAGGAGGACACAAAGAGAGGGGGAAGAGTAGTGGTAGAAAGATGAAAAAAGGAAAAGACGAAAGAAGGCTGGTCCTGTGCTTGGTGACTCATCCGTCTCTGTCTGCCCTCAGGGACCTCCAGCATGCCATCACTTTATATAGCAATCTCTCCCTCAGCTTTTCTGGTCCCATGTCTCTGATTAAAGGGGATGGAGGAGAGGGAGTTCTTTACCCAGAGTCTTATTCTGTGGGTGACCAACACGCCTTTTCCCATGTCACACATGAGAACTGCTCTCTCAAACAGTCCTTTCTGGTCGTGTCCCACCACACCAAAAGCCAGGCTAGCATGACGGCTGTTAGGTTAGACTGATGGAGCATATCTTTGAATGTCAAGTTGTACACTGGGGCATTAATATTGTGCCATTTAGTCAAACTATGGTCACACTAAAGCAATTCTCACCTTAAAAATATTCTTTTTTCTTTTTTTGGAAGAGTCGTCTCACCATCAGTCTTCTATCTCTGCTATCGGCAAAAACAGCCATCTTTGGACTCTTCTTGTCTCTTATGACAACTAGATCACTTTCTGGTACTATGTGACACATCAACAAAGAGGAAAATTAACTCCTAGAGCTATGGTGGACACCATGGCAGAGGGACGAAGACGGGACGAAGACACTCAAGAAGGTGCTGATGGAAGAGAAAACGAGAGCGTGGCCAATCAAGAGACAGAACCAGAGAAATCTTCAACAAATGACTTCCCCTCTGCACCTTTAGGGGAACACTCAAGTAAAACGTTTGCAGAGGTTCCTTTGTGCTGCTTCGACTGAACTCCTTTCTTTGTCCAACTGCACATGCATACAGGATAAAATATCTTAGGCTTAGGCCGTTAAACCACCTACCAACAGGGCAGATAAATCTTTGGTTTTTGTGGAAGTGGTAACATTGGTAACATTGGTAACATTGGTAACATTGGTAACATTGGTAACATTGGTAACATTGGTAACATTTGTAACATAGGTAAAAGTGGAAACATTGGTAACATAGGTAAAAGTGGAAACATTGGTAACATAGGTAAAAGTGGAAACATTGGTAACATAGGTAAAAGTGGTAACATTGGTAACAGCGGTGAACGAGACACTGACAGCTCTGGACACTTTGTATGTCCTGCATACTTTTGTTTCTTTCTTCTTCTTTGAATCAGCTCTTCTGGATCTGTGCATGCTCCAGATCTGAACGTTTAAGTGCAGGATTAGTTTGACTTGAATTTTAATCATTTTTAATTAGTCCAACTAATTCAGTTTCACTTGATTATAGTTAGGATTATAATGACATGCCCTTAAAAACTAGTAAAACTGATGTAAAAAAAAAAAAAACAAGCAAAAGTGTTTCTTTGCTGGATTGCAAGCTGTCCAGACACGAACACGCTCCCTCACCATCAGAGACGCAGGATTTGAACCGATCACTGGTAACCAGCCAGATGGTTGTGCTCCTCTTCAGCCAGGAGGATGCAGCATCAGTGGGTGAAGACAGAACAGGAACAGACGGAGAAGGAGGCGGAGTTTTTATGGTCATGTTCACATGCGGCAGCTTCTTGGCATGGCAGAGCTTCAGCTGTGTTTCTGGAAGTCTCACTTAGGTCTGTTTCAGCTTCTTTGAATCTTTTGATGATATTAAGTTCTGTAAATTATGAGACGTTCAAAGTGTGGTGCTTCATTCTGAAACAGTTTCATAGCTTCTAAGCAGTTTTTCTCAGACTGGTGAACTTCTGACATACTCTGATTCTCGTTTTATACGCAGACGCATCACTGACCTCTGGACAGTTGACCCCGTTAGTTACAGGATTAGTTCCAGTCTTCTGATGTCCCAAACTTTTTTAAAATAATCTCACTTTCAACATCTGTTATGTTTTCTGTGTTCTACTGGGGATGAAACATGGATTCAGGAGATTTGCACACCTTTAACAGCATCCCAACTTTAGTGGTATTATGGTTTTAGTTTACATCTCATTTACATCTGCGTCGCTGCTCCAGAAACACTGTGGACTGTTGGGAGGCGTGAGCGATGACGGTTTTCATTGGTCATATTAACAGTTTCATAGCTCCTAGCTTCATTTAACACCTCTGGAGTGTTGATAAATGTATCCTGCAGACGCTTAGGAAATCCCTCTGTTTATTTAATTTAAGTCTGTATACTTCGTGGAGTTTGCTTAGCATGAACTATAAAAGCATATGAGTTAAAGGCCCCTCTTATCTACGACTACGTACACTGTGATGCAGGCATTAGATTGATTCTTGTATCTGTCCCTATCAAATCAACAATAAATACTGTAAATAAATAAGAGGTCATTTGAGGTTGACTATTCTCACCATAAGTTTTTTCGGAGAAAAACAGTACCTGCATGTCCACAGGTGTTATGATTAAAAGCTCCAGAGGGACTCCCATCTCATAAAATAAATGTCACAGCTTTTATTGTTTTGGTTTTTTTTCCTTTTAGTCAGTTTTCCATCCGTTCTTTTACACATCAACAACTGCATCAGGAGGATTCCCCTTTTTCCTGGATTTGCTGGAAAATCCCAGCATAGTGTGGGCGTGCAGTGGAATGTGAAGTCATCAAGGTCGTATCATACAGTACACATATTGGTCATGCGCACACACACATGCACACACACACGTGTGCACACATCTGTGTTTCTGCAGCGGTAGGGGAGTTCTTGGTGGTTTGCGCTTAAAGGAAAACAGAAACAGAGGAGGGTGTGTTCCTGCAGGATTCCTCACCCTCCCAGTACATCTGCCCGATGAGTGGCTGCAGTGTGAGAGCGGAAAGCTTACACACACACATGCACACGCACACACACATAATGAAACATCATTTCTGTTGATCTGAAACCTCCATGGTGGTTGTTCTCAGCTCTGTCAGGGCAGATGCGGCTCCACTGAGAAGTCCTCCTCCAGTCAGAGTGCAGGTGGCTCCGTCACCGGTGATTTTGGAGAAGACGCTGATGTCTTCCTCTGTGTGTGATTGAACGCTGTATACACCTTGGAAGAAGCGCAATGTGGGTGAAGGAAAAACAAAGTGTGGACCATTCACCACAGTTACCATGGAGACAAGTACAACCAAATGTTTGGTCTGTAAGTGGTGGTAATAAAACTCAAATGGTCTATCCCTTCATCATTTCTATTTGAGGATAAACAGGTTACAACAAGGAGCACAGTGTCCCTGGCCAGGATGCTGGTTTCTGGGGTCCCACCCTGGAGCCAGACCCGGGGGAGGGACTCTTCTGCTGGTGGCCAGGTTTTCACCCATGGGGCCTGTCTGGAGCTTGGAGCTTCTCACCCCAGGCTCACCTCAGGGTGCAGCATGGGCTCTGAAACCAGTCTCTTTGAGAGGGTCTGGACCTTGTCTCCAGCCGACCCAGGTGAGAGGCGTTGAGTGGGATTACTGAGACCCCCAAGTCCAGCATGTAAGGTTTTCCTACTGTAGAAGAGCCTTCCTTCCTTCCATCAGGACATCCCTTTCTGACGTCAGTCAACCATTTCTACAGCAGCTGTAGCAGCTGTCTGTGCTTTTATAAAGTTTTACAAAGTCGGCCAGCAGCTGAGCAGCAGAGTGGACAGACGCCATGAACAGAAAGGCTGCTTTGCTTTGTGCTGACATGTGTCAGCTCATCTCTGGCCAGACTCCATGCTCACCTCAGGCTTCTATGGTTTGTTCTGCTAAACTTTAAGTTTAAATGTGTTTCTTGAAGAAGGACATTTGCTTTATTTTTTGAATGTATTCAGCTTCAGTTTTGAAGCAGTAAAGAAAACAGGACATAAAAAACTTCCAGAGACTCAGATAAAAAGGTCCAGCTCGCATCATGAAATTTAAAGTTTAAATGTTGGGGACGTCTTTTATTAACGCTGCATCACAGAAGTGTAAGTTTAACGATATAACCTCATACAGTCAGAGTCTGGAGCACATGTCACCCATCTCTTCCATAAAAGATAAAAACATCAGGAATCTTGATTCATCTGACCACAGTGAGCATGTTTCCAGTGGTGATGGTCCATCCAAGTACCTCTGAGTCCAGAGACGTCAGCGCTCATGGAAAAGCTCAGTAGCAGTTCTTGGCCCAGTGCTGTCTGAGGAACCATCAAGTCATCAAGATCGTCCAGTTCAGACTTGCACCTCTTCATCATGTGTATGTGGGTGGCTCTGAAGGCCTCTGAATGAGGTCTGTGATGTCACAGAAGCCTGTAAACCTGCAGGGCTCAGTGCATGCCATGCTGAGGGAGGTCTCAGCGTGGTGGAGTGTAGTTGGACCTAAATAATGAGGGCATCATATCTGCTGTGTCTCTGGAACGTTTTCAACAGTTTCATACTCAGGTTTGAATATTCACTCATTACTCAGCTGTAAACACCTCGGATTAATTACTTGCCCTGAAGCCATGAGTCACTGCAGCCGTCTGTCAACCACTGACAAAGAAAGAAAGAAAGAAAGAAAGAAAGAAAGAAAGAAAGAAAGAAAGAAAGAAAGAACCACCTCAGACTTTCCTACCACAAATACCACAATAAAATGTAGAGATAAAGAGTGTTCAGCTCCATCAGCCTCACACTGTGATGAAACAGATCATGAGACAGCTCTTCCCTTTGCTCCAGGACATGCTGACTCCCTCCCTCTCTCACCCTCTCTCACCCTCTCTCACCCTCACACAGATTGCGGTTTATTGTGTTTTGCAACAAACTCCCCCCAAATGCCATTTTGTAATTGTGTGCAAACTGGGGTATGGAAAGTGGATGTTTTGCAAGAGTTGAGGGTAACATGTCTCAGTGTCTCGCCTCGACAGCCGTACCCTCACAAACTCACGCTCTCGGAGCCATTACGTACCTCCTCCATCTATTTTCCATGGCTCTGAGTGAACCTTCCTGTCTTTAGAGCTTCACAAAGAACAATGTCCCATTAAGTTAGGAGGGCCGGAAAGTCAAAACAGCAAGGTGAATGCCTGCACTTCCCCTAACTCTTTCCATGTCGCTACTTTGGACCCACACATGCGTGCTCCACACATTTCTCTCCTGTGGAAACACTCTTACGCAAACATGTTCCAGCTTCCAGGTTCCTCAAAGACAGGAGAACAGGTACACTTCCCTTTAAGAAAAGAAAACATTCCGGATACAACGGCCTTGTTCCACTTATTCTTATTGTCATTTTATTCGTTTGTCCCTGACTTCAGTTTCTCAGGTATGACCATTAGTGATGACACCATTTCAAGGTCACCCACAGATTTGCACGCTTGGCGGTCTTTTCCACACCTTCAGCGTTGCATCTACTGTAAATCCAGCCTGCGTGCAGGTCGTCAGTGATGTCATCAGTGTCGTTTGTTACTCGTTTGTCTTTTAACTAAACATCTTCTTACACTCACCAGTCTGTGGCCGTACATACCAGAGCTGTGGACTCCAGTCACATGACTTGGACTCAAGTCAGACTCGAATCATTCACTTGTTGACGTAAACTGTAAACAGACTCAACTCAGTGACTTATGACTTCACTTGGACTTGAACCTGGTGACTTGAAAATACTCAGTATGTTACCCAAAACCCAAGATTAAAAGGTGTTTATTTATTTAAAAAGTGTGCATGAATCAGTTCATTTCACTCCTCTCTCTCTCTCTCTCTCTCTCTCTCTCTCTCTCTCTCGTGTTTGAGCTGACAGCCAATCAAAATATACCAACATTACATTTCATTCTTCAAAACAAAAACTCTAAACTTTAAAATAACTGCACCATTGTTAAAAAAAATAAAAATAAAAACGACTTTGAAGGACTTGAAATTTGAATTTTCTGACTTGGGACTTGACTGTGTTAACTCGTAACTTGACTCCAGCCTTAAGTCAGTACTTGAGAACCACCTCTGATGCTGTCCATCAAATGAAACCACTCCCATTTCCTTGTCTACCCACGCTGCACAGCTTCCTGCAGTTGCCCTTTGTTGACCAATCAGGCGCTGCTCCACCTGAGTGGGACCTGCCAGGTCTCATCATCCTACCATGTCTAAGTCCCGGTCTGCGTAGACGGAGGTCAGTTTAAACCAGGCCAGTCAGGTTCCAGGTATCCTGGTAGTGGTTGGACAGCGTTGAGTGTGAACCAGACTGTGGAGTCGCCTTTTCTTACATCTTTCTGCTGTCGCAGCTTCAGAATATTAAAGACATTCACATTCTGCAGATCAGAACTCAAATAATAGACAGATTTTCTTAAAGCCACACTTTTGTTTTTGTTTTTTAAACAAAACTTTGTGGTTTGATTACAGTTTTTTGGCGTAATCTATTAACTTTTGGAAAATCCCAACTTTTTGACGTAAAATATTGATTTAATACCATAAAATTGTGAGCTTTGGTTTTTTTTTTTTTTGCTGTAAAATCAAATTTTTGGTGGTTAAAAAAACTGTAATTTTGAAAAACTGACAGATAAAATGATGACTTTATGTCACATATTGAAAATTTTTTTATAACTAAAATACTGACTTTCACAAAATGTAATTATTTTTATTTAAAATCACAACTTTATAAACTAAATGTCTCGTTTTGTTTTTGTTTTTTATGTCAAATTGTGGATTTGGAATTATCACAACTTTGTAATAATTTTCTTTCTTTAAATCTACAACTTTTTGTTGTAAATCACTTATTTTATAGGATTGCTTGTTTGGTAAAATTGTGACTTTTTAACTTGTTATCGCATGTTGTTTGTATTGTAAAAATACTGACATTTGCACATCAAAATTGTGAATTTGTGTTTTGTTTGAAGACAGTGACTGGGATGCCTCACGCTAAAAACCAGGGGCACGTAAATGATGTGGTTGAGCTTTAATTCTGTCTCTGCTGCTGGTCTCATTCTTGTGCACGTCGCTTTGTCAGAACTGCTGCTGGTTTGAAGTTTGAATCATAAAATGATGAATTTGAGCTGAGTGGGGGGTGTCCTGCACCCCTGCCTGTCAGCACAGCTGTTCAGGAAAAAGAAAATCACTCCTCCAAGGTCACGCGTACCCAAGATACTGCAGCACAATACCCCATAAAATGGTCATCATCACACTGTAAGCAAAGACAATGGACATGTCCCCGCCCTCAACTCTAATTCACATACCTTCCATCTAACACTTTGATGCTATCATCTTCCTGCTGGACAGATGTTTTTCCAAGACTGAAGAGTGCTGTTGCTCGGCTCATATGACAGCATAAAAACATGTCCATTTTCCACACCTTACCGCAGCCCCGCTCCCTCCCAGGGACTCCTTTGTTTTAGCACTGGTGTGTTCCTGTTTTGACCGCAGAGGCAGTGTAGAGGGAGAGGAAAAGACAATACACTCAAGCAGAACATGTAGACATTCAGGAGCCTGAGTGGAACTCCTCCCCTCCACCTCCTTCCCATCCCTTCATTAACAAGCCGGTGCATTGTACTTAGGAGGTGAGAGGGGGCATGTGGAAAAGTGAGAAACAGAAAAGACAGAATCTGGCAAGCACCTGGATGAAGGTGACACGGGGGTAGGTGGGAGAAATGAGATAATGGAGGAGAACTTCATCAGGATACTTCCATTTCATGTATGGTTTTCTCGTTTAGGAGGTGTAAAACCTGCACCGTGCAAGAAATTTATATAACCAGACTCCAAAATCCAAACTGCTGGTCCTGCAGGCTGCAGAGCTCATTAATCTGACTGCAGTTTGTAGCTGGACACCCTTAAAGCAGCCTTTTTGGACATGCAAAGTTTAAATGACATCTTGGTTTGTGTGTAGGAGCCGTATCCACATCATCACTTATCACAGGTGTCAAGCTCAAGGCCCGTGGACAGAATCCAGCACAGCACTTCATTTAATCTGGCCCGAGCATGCCAAGACAGCCAGATACCTCTAACTAGAACATTTCTGAGGAAATTTCAATGCAAATGCCCGTTTAATATCGGTAACGTCAAAAAGTGGAATAACAGGTGAGAAGAGCAGCCAGGAGACAGTTGAGCAGCTGGTTTAGGTCAAAAAGTCATGATTTAGAAAACAGTTTTACTACAAAAAGTTGCTAATTTTTCTCAAAA
Source organism: Arrhamphus sclerolepis (assembly GCA_037176975.1). NCBI lineage: Eukaryota > Metazoa > Chordata > Actinopteri > Beloniformes > Hemiramphidae > Arrhamphus > Arrhamphus sclerolepis. Next base: position 8,906 of record JBAMYA010087227.1, on the reverse strand, counting down.
CTTGTCATTTTTGTAAAATTTACTCTTTTTTTAATCAAAATTTTGAGGTTTTAGGACAAAATGTGGAAAATTATTAGTATTAGTAATTAGTATTTTACAACTGTTGATGAAAAAAAATTATCAATTTTTACTTAAAAAGTCACAATTTTGTAACATTTGTGATCTTACAATAACAAGCATCAGTTGTTTATATTCCAAAAAAATATATATATTTTTTTGAATTTGTAATTTTACAAGAGATAAATTTGTTATTTACTTTATAATAAAGGTTGCCATATTAGTTAAAACTGAGATTTTATTACAAAAATCATGTTTTTGTGAAATAAAGATGTGCTGTGCCACTGATGGTGTTGCCATGTGCTCAGGGGTCAAGATCTGGGTTTCATAAGCGCCCAGAGATGACTCGTAAATAGGCGCTATATAAATAAATTGAATTGAATTGAATTGAATTGAATTGAATTGAATTGAATGTAGTGCAGTGTTTTTCAAGCCTGGTGCTCAAGACTGTCCTGCCTGTTCTAGATGTTTCCCTGCTCAGTCACATTTGATTGGATGGCCATCAGCTGGTCTTCAAGGTCTACACAAGTCTGTAAATGAGCCACTAATTAGAGCAGGTGAGTTTGAGCAGGGAAACATCTACAACATGCAGGACAGTGGACCCTGAGGACCAGCGTTGAAGAACACTGATGTAGCAAAATTCACCATTTTACATTTTACATGCACACAAGTTTTACATTTGCAATAATATGAGAAAAATATGGGATATTACTACAACAAGCCTTAGTTTTATGATGAAAGTTGTGATGTCTGAGATTTTATGACAAAAATACAGTCATCGTCTTTTTTGATTTTTTTTCTTTATTTACAACCATGTCAAGAACTAACAAGAAATCTGACATCAATCCCCCCCAAACGGTAACCATAGTGATGATGTGGCCCTTTCATGGTAACCATGGTGATGATGTGGCCCTTTGACAGTAACCATGGTGATGATGTGACCCTTTGACAGTAACCATGGTGATGATGCGGCCCTTTGACAGTAACCATGGTGATGATGCGGCCCTTTAACAGTAACCATGGTGATGATGCGGCCCTTTAACAATAACCATGGTGATGATGCGGCCCTTTAACAGTAACCATGGTGATGATGTGGCCCGGGATGAAATAGTTTGACACCTCTGACTTAAACGCAGGGACATTTCCAAGTGGGAGATGAATAAAACAGTTTGATTGACACACATGCTTGGTTCTAACTCAAAATTTCTTCAACTTATTCCTTTTTCTCCTGAGTTATTGCCCTGCAAGGAGAAAATTATTTTAACTTTCCTTCTGTCCTTCTGTCCACAGGATGAAGTCAAGGTTCCCTCAAGACTCAGTGTCTCAAAATCCATGAAGACTTCTGACTCTGTGTCAGGAAGCAGAGGAGGTAGTCTGCTGGAGCTCAAAGAAGCTGTGGATGAACACGGAGGGGATGACGGGGAGGGCGACAAGCTAGACAAACCCCATGTAGACCTCTCATCAGACGAGGAGGGCGTGGAGATTGAGGAGTGCATTGAGGAGACCCGTGCTGAACGCATCAAGCGCAGTAGTTTGCAACGTGTGCAAACCCTGAAGACGGTTTTCTCGAAGGAGAAGATGGATAAGACCAGAGCAAAGACCAAAGAAAACTTGGAGAAGACCAAACAAAGAACCAAGGAGAACATTGAAAAGACAAAGCAGAAGACAAAGGAGAACCTGGAGAAGACCAAACAAAAAACCAAGGAGAATTTAGAAAAAACCAAGCAGAAGACAAGGGAGAACCTGGAAAAGACGCGTCACAACATTGAGAAGAAGATGGGAAAACTTGGAACACGCATGAGTGTAAACCCTGATCGCAAACAGAAGATGAAGACATCCAGTGAGAAGATGAAGAAGGCCTTCACACCAGACCATGTGGTTTATGCTCGGTCCAAGACTGCGGTGTACAAAGTGCCCCCCTTCACCTTCCATGTCAAGAAGATCCGTGAGGGTGCCATGGAGGTGGTCCAAGGTACCGAGATGGTGGAGGTGTCGAAGGAAGCTGAGCTCGTCAGTGGGGTGGATGAAGAAGTAGACGACGTTGACGTGGAGGTTGAGATGGAGATGGTGAATGGAGGTGAGGATGAAGATGAGGTGGAGGAGGATGAAGAGGAAGACAGCCATGATGCCTTGCAGGAGAATGAGGACAGAGATAGAGACAGCGACTAGATACGGAGCAGCCAAACAAAGTGCTTCACATCTACCCAACGTTCTTCTGTGAAAACTAAAAGAATTTTTGGGACTGAGACGATCGCTCACCAATAATTAAGACTGAACACAATTTCAGTTTTAATTTCTTAACTTTCGCCATTATTCCTACTATTAATATAACTTCCCACACTAAAGTACTTGGAGAACATGGCCACATCAACACAGGCTGCAGAGATCAGTGAGATGATTAGACAGGTCACACTCCAAAAAAATGACTGAGGCAATAAACCAAGAGAGCAGCAGTCTATGCTCATATACTCATGTATTTGCAACGAGAGGAGTCGCCCCCTAGTGGTCAATAAAATAAATGCCATTTCCAGAATGTACTGCTCAGGCCTGGATCCAACATCCAGTTAAGGTGGTATACCCATTTAACCTACCATTCAACGGAATTTGAAGTGGCCTTTTTCTATTCTGCAAACCTGAAACAAGTCAGAAAGAAAGAAAAGAAAAGAAAAAGTGATGTGTTAACTGCAGCAAATAAAGTACGATGTGCATCTCAGGGAGAATGTGGAGATGCAGGATGTCGTAAAGGGCGATGAAGACAGAAATGCTGCTAACGGTCCAGCCACGTCCGTCTTCTTCAGCCCAACTCAGCATCACACGTTCACCCCAGCTGTCAGCAGGATCACGCTTAGGTCCACCCTCCGAAGGACAAAAACAACCTTGAACACAGCTGAGAGAAAATTCATTTTTATTCTCCAGTGCAACTTATCACTTGCCTTTCAGACCATTTTTTTTTCTTCTTTCTGTGATTTTTTTTTTAATTCCTGGAGATCTATATTTTTCTCTTGTAACCTCAGTCTGGTCCAGATGTTTTACGTCTCATTGTGTCCCGTTCATGACTAGACTGTTGTTGTTAAAGTAGGAATGATGGCTGAAGCCAAATCCCACAAAAAACAAAGAAACTTATTTCATTACAAGTTGTGTGCTCCAGAATTAGAGTTTCATACATTTACAAAAACATTTGTAAATATAAACCCTTCACAACTTGCAAGATGAGAATCTAGAATATAGTGATATATAGTCCATCTTTAAAACACAAACGAACCATGGGCACGTAACCACGCTTAGGCAGAAGTATAACACCGCACCCCTCCCATCTGTTTAAACAGCCGCCAGCTTTTATCTCTGCTCTGCTTAATTTACTTTATTTTAAGGCACAAAAGCGCTTGTATTTGTGTACAGACTTCTTTGTAATCATCTCCTTCTCATCACCATTAAACGATAGTTTAGGCATTGCCTCTTTGGCACATTGTATTTCATGTGATTTTTTTCCCCAATATTTTATCACCTTTGAACAAAAAAAACAAACAAAAAACAAAACATAAATCCTGCAAATCAGAACATGCATCCATGACTTATGGCATTTATTTCTGTTTATTTTGCTGAGACTTTTCTTCATTACAACCTGTGATGAGGACATAAACTTCAGTCTTATCTCACAAACCTGCAGCACAGCGACCCTCCAGACCGTCTGTGCTCTGCGGTCTCACGTTGACCCTGATGTCCAGGAATGTCATCGTAGAAGCTACACCTGACATGGGTTTCAGCTACAGGGAAGTCACCCGAAAAGAAAAAAGCGCATGTATGAACAGAAAAGACGAGTGTTGATCACACTAATGTGAAAATGAGTTTGTTTGTTCTGCATTCGTGCTCATCTGTAGTACTTTCATTACCAGACCTTCAGAGTGGATGAATTCATGAATGCCATGAGGAGCAGTGGAGACATGCAGCCGTACTCATGTTTGTGTATTTTAACAGCGTTGTTTTGTCTGTAACTGATCCCTGCTTAACCACTAATGATTTCATTAATAAAGGCCATTTGGTTCACAATTTCTGTGTTTTATTACATCTATTCTCAATAAAATTACAAAAAATTTGAGTTGAAAATGGAATGAAATGATCGTTTTCCTTCACTGCTGAGGTTAATCTACCACTATGACATGTTTCAGACCAGAGCCTGCAGGTCCACGTCTGAGTGGGGCTTCATATTAGATACAAGATATCAGTGACAGATGACACTGGTCACTGTCCCAGCACTGTAACAAACATTTAGCCAAAAAGGGAAAAAAAAAAACACGATTGGGTGGAAACTAAGAGGTGCTGTGATTCTCCTGAAAGTCTCACATGGTTTGGTCCTTCGTTACTTCGGCTTCAGTTCATTGAGACTTTGCAGAGTTCTCCAAACACATTCTTCGACCAGTTTAGCTCAGAAACCAGCTCAACGTGCTCCTCTCTGATCTGATATGTATTTATACATACAGAACCTTCTGCATCAGTGTGTTCAGTTTCTTCAAGTCTCTGGCTCTGATGCTGCTCCTCCAACAGATGACTGCAGATCAGACTGATAGAAGATCTGAACATCTGGCTGAAACACTGAAGGACCTCAGCTTCCTTCAGCAGTAAAGTCTGCTCTGTCCGTTCTTCTAAACAGCATCAGTGATGTGTCTCCAGTCCATCTCCTTCAGCTGTTTAAGATGAGATGATTGTCTCCACATCATGCCCAGAGTGGTCCACCAGCTCTCTGTCCATCACTGAAACACCCCACTGATTGAAGGTGGCCTTTAGCCTTCTCAGAATCAGAAACTGGGAGATTTGTTGTTCTCGAATGAACTTGGAATGAGTGAGTATCTGTCCTGGATGGCTGTCTGTCCCAGGCGGCTGTCTGTCCCGGACAGCTGTCTGTCCTGGATGGCTGTCTGTCCCGGACGGCTGTCCAATGAATAGTTTAAAATGGTACAAAGGTAACTATTGAGCTCCTACCCCAAACTGAAAAATAATGTAGGTTTCAGTATCGTTAAAAAAAGCCTTAGGAACAAAGCAACTTCCAAGTTCCACATTTATGAGAACTTCTGCAACAGAGGCTGAGCTTTTGGGGGGCAATCTGCTTTATCAACAATTATAAGAGAACCACAAAAGAACCATGTGAGAACCACGAGAAAACATCATTGACATATTTCAAGACAATGTTCATGTTTCTCCGTCCATTTAATTTTCAGTTCTTTTCGATTCTAAATTCAACAGGGAGCCAGTGTAATGAAGCTAGAACTGCTGAGATGTGGTCTCCATACCCAGTTCTGGTTAGTACTGGTGCTACAGCATTCTGGACCAGTTGAAGGTCTCTAACATGACCATTTGTGCAGCTGGAACTGGTTCATTCATTCAGTGCTTTGTTTTGGTGACATCTAGTGGTGAAATAGGAAACAGCAAGACAATGACTTGGAGAAGAGACCAACTGAAGTTTATGTGAATGATATATATCTTTGTAAAGACTGATTGGCTGTAGGTGGTGTAGTACTGGGGGAGGGTGTGTTTGTGTAACTGTTTGTGAAACAATATTTTTCCACTGTTTTTGGGCTCAGTCGTGTGACATTATCAGCTCTGCCGTTGCTAGCTCTGCCATTGCTAGCTCTGCCGTTGCTAGCTCTGCCGTTGCTAGCTCTGCTGTTACTAGCTCTGCCGTTGCTAGCACTACTGTTACTAGGGCAGACACAGCAGCCCAGCTTCCTGACCATCACTGCGAACTTCCCCCACATCTCCCTCTGATACATTTCCAGCATTTAACAGTTTGTCAACTCTCCCACCAGAGAAAATGCAAACATCAGAGATGCATACAGCCCTTCTGCATGACCTGCTCTGACCAAGGCAGCTCATAAACTGGTCTTTCTCTCCTCAACCTATGAACCCATCGTCCAGAGGTAACCTGTGACCAAAAGGACTGCGAGGAGGTGATCACAGAAAGCTGAAGAAGATCTGCAGCTCCAGACTGGGATGAACTCTGTGAGCCTCATGGAGACAACATCAGTGCTATGACTACGTGACGGTATGAACTTGTGTGTGGACAACACCATCCCCACCACAGCAGTGAGGGGCTTTCCTAATAATAAATCCTGAAGAAGATCACAGGCCTCAAGCAGGAGGAGGATCAGATAGATGGAAGTCTGGACACAGCAAATCAACTGAACACATTCTTCAACAGGTTCAGTTCAGAAACCAGCTCATCACCCCACCCCCACAGCTTCTCTGACAAATCCCAGCTGTCTCATGTTCCACCTCAGTGATGGATCTGCTGCTGCTTCAGTGTTGTCTCCAACCACATCAGGACATGCTGGGACCCCCACCACCAACAGGAACAAGGCTGCAGTTCCAGATGGTGTCAGTCCCAGACTGCTGACCAGCATGTGGGATTCTACAGAACCTCTTCAGCCTCAGTCTGAACCAGGAGAAGGTTCTGGTGCTGTGGAAGACATCCTTCTCTGTTCCAGTGCCAGAAAGGTCTCATCCATCTTCACCCCAAGACCAGAGACCTGTAGCTCTAACATTCCACATCATGAAAGTCCTAGAAATATTTAACTGGTCCACCTGAGTAAGACAACAAGCTCCTTCCTGCAGTTTGCTCATCATCGTGGGGTTGGAGTTGAAGACGTCATCATCCACCTGCTTCAACTTCCAGCCATCTGGACGAAGCAGCAGCTCTGTGAGGATCATGTTCCTCTCCAGTGCATCTGACACCATCCAGCCTGTAGATGTGAGGCTGAATGGTTGTATGTCTGACCAGGTGATCAGGTGACCTGGAGCACCACAGGGAACTGTACTCTCACAGGCTTCATGCTGAACACCTCAGACTTCCAGTCATCCTGTCATCTGTAGAAATGCTCAGCCGATCAGTGATGGACCAGAGACTGAGGACAGAGAACCAGGGTTATGCTAAACATTACTTCCACCATGGGAGAAGAAGTGGAGGTGGTGGAGGAGTACAAGTACCTCAGTGAACACCTGGACAACACAGTGGTGCAGCAACAGAGTCCTGCAGACCTCTACAGATTTAAATCATGACGACTGATGCAATAATTGACTCTCTCTTTGAGGTCAAAGTATTTTTGAGATGAATTCATGGAAAATGCAGCTGCAAGTTTGAAAAGTGACTTGAAGCTTCAGAATCAGACGGCCATCACTACTGTCGACCTAAAGCAGCATGAAAGCAGTTGAAAAGGTTCATCCTAAACTACAAACGTTATCAGGTGGAGGGAACGCTTGTGTACTTAAAGTTGACGGAGACCTGGTTCCACAGGAGCGGATTTGGATCACTGAAGGCGCTGCCCCCCTTCCTGCTGCTGGTAACTCTTTAGAACCACAAAGAAGTCTGCGGTCTGAGAGATACGTGCTCTGTTGGGATGACGTAGAACTACAGAGTCTTAAAGAGAGAAGGAGGCGCTTAAGGGCTTGAACTTCTGACAGAAGAAGCTGCTTAACTTCACTCATGCATTTAACAGGAAGCTGAAACTGGAGAAACATGATCTCTTGAGCTAATTCATCTGCAGCGTTTAGATCAGTTGGAGGTTCTTCACAGTATCTCAAAGATGCCATCAATGCTGTTAGTAAGAAATCACAGTAATCAGATCTTCAAGAAGCAAATGCATGGACTAGGCCTTTCCTTTTTTCTTTTTTTTTTTTTCTTTTTTACAATGTCACAAAGGTGGACGAAGGCGATACAAGAAACCTGTTTTTGGCTTTGATTTGTCTTGTAAGTCACACAATAAACAACTCTATCTATTGTATCATCTGGCTTCATTAATAGTTTTAGGTTAGTATCATAAATGCTTGTGCCGTGCTGCCCAATAATAACTCCTAATGGAAGCATGTATGAAGTGAAAAGTAACGGTCTGGTGTTCATCCTCATTCACGTGAAGGAGCAGAATCTACCAGATAAACATGACTTAACCCAACTCATGCAGTTGTAGGTCCTGGCAGGAACTCAAACAAATATTTTATGATAGAATGGTCCGTTGGTTGATTTACTGCAGATTTATTAAAAACTACATTTCGCTGTTCTGGCTCGCTGGTTCAATGACAAAAGAAATCTGAATCTGAATTTTAAAAATAAAAGGGAGATTGGAAAAGGTCTACATTTAGCTAGCACTCTTGGATCAAGATAGTTTTTTTAAATGGAGGTTTAATTACAGCCTGAGGCACACAGCTTGTTAATAGAGATTGATTACACTGAAAAATTAATTAAGAAAACCTCCATCTGGTTGGGATGAGATCTAAGAGACACAATCATTAAAAAAAAAAAAACCCAACTCACTCTGAGATTTAAGGAAGTCCTTGGCTCAACAGAGCTGGGATTCTTAGTCCGCTTGGCAGCGTTTAGTTCGTTAGTGGAATGCCATGATCTTCCCGGCTTTTTGAAGTCTGCTTTAATGTAGAAGTGAATTAACCTGTGGAGCCAGCCTCCTCTGACTGAGAGGCCACAGTCCAGATGTTTGTGCACATTAGAACCGTCAAAGAGAAAAATCAAAATGTGCACTAACGCTGCTGTAGACAATAATAACAAATAATCACCAGAGATAGGCCCGGATGCAACTAGTGCACACAGTAAGAAGTGCTACGTTCACCTGCTCTTTGTCCAGGTTTCAGCGTCCAGAGTGAACGACAGGCACGGCTGGCTGGTCCAGTGCGATGATCCTCTTCAGTTCATGTCGCTGCACATACCTGAGGAAAACAGGTGAAGCATCAGCGCAGCTACACGTCTGCCATTTCATCTTACCTCTTATACTCTTATTCTGCACTCTTCATTTTTATTTAATTATTTATATGTTTTAATGATTTTATTTGCCTCTTGTGATTTTATGTAG
>JBAMYA010087206.1:0-22331 GCA_037176975.1 Arrhamphus sclerolepis | reverse complement strand
GTCAATCTACGTTCCTACCCTCACCTATGGTCATGAACTTTGGGTCATGACCGAAAGAACAAGATCCTGGATACAAGTGGCTGAGATGAGCTTCCTCCACAGGGTGGCGGGGCGCTCCCTTAGAGATAGGGTGAGGAGCTCGGAGATGAGCCGCTGCTCCTCCACATCGAGAGGAGCCAGCTGAGGTGGCTCGGACATCTCGCTGTCTAGTCTAGCTGTGTTGCCAGCTCCTGGAATTCTGTGCTGGAGAATTGAGGACCATTGTCACCCACCACCTCATCCGGGATCCCAAACCTTGCAAAGGTTGCTTTCTGAATGACTTGGCTGGTAGGTGCAGCATCTCGAGGAACTGTGAGTAATATTACAAGGTAGTTGTTTTTGTTGTGCTCACAGAGATCAAGAGCCATTCTTTTGCATGGGTGGTCAGGCAGAGGTGTAGAGATGAGTGGCTCTTTTTGATGGGCCCACTTTTGCTCTTGGCATGAGTGGCATGACATCACTGTGCTCTTGAGTTCTGCAGAGAGTCCTGGCCACCAAACCAAAATGACTTTGCTCTGTCTGTACGCTTTGTTAGCCCCTGATGTCCATCATGTATTTTCTGGAGGATGTGGGCTCTCTGTAACTACCCTGCTTCCACGTATGAGCAAACCATCAACCTCTGATAGCTCATGTGCTCTGACGTTTGGTGGTACATTTCCACTGTATTCGGGCTCTCTGCTTCTTATGAATTTGATGACAGACTGCAGCTCGCTGTCAGCTGCAGTGGCCATTTTGATGCTTTCCATCTGGCTTGGAGACGCTGGATGCCTTGTACCACTGAAGCTACATAACACTCCACCTCGCTGTGTGTGTCAGTCTCTTCTTTTGTGTACGTTTGTGGGCTTCAGAGTCAAATATCCCTGAGGCCACCCAGGCGACGAGGACAGTTTTTCCTGGCGTATATACAGAAACTGCTTTGTACCTCATATGCTGCATTAAGAGACGCTGACATCTCAAGGGAACATTATTGAGGTTCTGGCTGTTGATGAGTGGCACCAATGGTTTGTGATCAGTCCCAAGCCTGAATTTATCGAAGCCACACAGATACTTGTTAACTTTTCACAAGCCCACATGCTAGCCAGACACTCCTCTATCCGGACATAGCAAGTTTCAGCTTCCGAGAGACGTCTGGAGCAGTAAGCTACTGGCTTCCACTCTTCTCCATGGAGCTAAAGCAGAACAGCTCCCAGTCTGTAACTACTTGTAGGCCTTGTGACATCATAAAAGGATCCATCCATCCATTATCTATACCCACTATTTCCTGTACAGGGTCACGGGGGTCGGAGCTTTTGTCAGCATTCCTTTAATGTCTTCAAAAGTTGACTGCTGCGAGTGTCCCCAGGTCCAGGTGTTCTTGCTCTTTAGTAGTTCACACAACAGCTGTCCCACCGCTGCAAGGACTGGGACAAACCTCCCCAGGTAATTCACCATGCCGAGGACTTATTGATTCCCATTTGGGGATCAAAAGGACAAAAGACGGTTGATTAGCATTACCAATATAAAATTTATAATAATAAATATCCTTCTGTAGAAATTAACAAAATAGAACATAAAATCTTCTGTGGAAATTCCACAAGAATGTCCAACATTTTTTAATAGAAATTAAAATAGTCCTTTTTAAAAGGATATGAGCAGAGCACTCAAAAATATAAGTACTATCAAACTAACATGAGGTACTAAAGTGATAGGCAGTGTTTGTTAGTGAATTACCAGCAGTATTATTAGTCGAGGACATGCTAACGTTGCTGCTGCTGGGTTGAGAATCGCTAACGTTAGTCCAGAGCAACAACGAAAACGCGACATTCTTTATGACCAAAGGAAGCGTACCTGGCTCAACCCTGCCAACTCAACACGCAGCAGCACCTTCCCGAACAGGCGTCATGTTGCTCCATCGAGGTCCCATAGATTAGGATGTCGTCCATGAAGACTCCCACACCTTCCAGTCCTTCTAGAGGCTCCAGCATCTTCCGCTGGAAGATCTCTGGTGCACTTGTTATGCCAAAAGGTAATCTTTTGAAACAGTATCTGCCAAATGGTGTTGTAAATGCTTGCAGCTGTCTGGACGCAGATCTGCTAGAATCCACTGGCAGCATCAAGGAAAGAAAACACAGTTGCACCACTCAGCTTGGCTGTTGTCTCGTCTGAGGTGGGTAGGATGTAGTGCTCTCTTTTGACTGATTTATTTACTTTTGTCAGGTCAACACAGACTCGGCTGTGCCTGTGTTCTTCTTTAGGACTGGTACCATGCGAGTGCACCATTCAGTAGGTTGTGTCACCCGCTCGATGATACCATCCTTATCCATCCTCATTTCCTCTTTAACCTTCTGTAACATGGGGAAGGGCACTCGGCGTGCACTGTGCACAGCATGTAGTACAGCATCATCTCGTAACAGGATTTTGACTGGTTCAGTTTTTAGAGTAGCGTGCTCACTGTGGGTTGGATGGCTGGTGATGCATTTTAGCTCATCTACTCGCCTCACCAGGTTCATCCTTTCTGACAACGCCCGGCTGAGGAGATTACTGACTCTACGTCCATGTACTACGTAGGCTGTGAATGGATAATCTTTACCTTTGAGACACAGCAGCTCACCTCCAGGGCTGTCCAGAGGGATGTCAGGTGGGTCCAGTGTTCTCTCAGGGGTGAGTGTGTGAAACATCTCCTTTATGACAGTGACATCAGCTCCCATGTCAATCTTGAATTCCACTGGAGTGGAATCCACCTGTAGTTGCACAGTCCACTGCTCACTTTTTTTTACTATCACACACTGAACCCAGGAAATAAGAGGTCTGCTCATCTCTGACAGTCTGAGACCTCATTCACTGACCTGCTGCGACAAACTCTGGACCAGTGTCCCATTTTGTGACACTTGTGTCAGGTAGCTCTTTCTGCAGGGCACTTTCATCTCTATTACGCTGTGTTTCTCCACATTTGCCACTAGTTTTGTTGCAACTCTGTATCGCTCGAACCATTGCTGTCGGACAACTCCATCGGTTTGTCAAACGTAAAGTTTTCTGGAGGATTAAACTTTCTTTCTTTCTTTTTTCTTTGCCATCTGTCTTCTTACTTTATCTCTTGATTGTTTGTTGAACTACTTCTGACACCATGTAGAATGATCGAGAGTCGGCTTGATCTGCTTATATTTACTTTAATGACAGCGCAAACATCTAAACAAACCGGCATAAGAAGAGCATCTCAGTAACCAAGGCAACAACACACTAACAGCTCTGTTTTACATGTTTACAATGTTCCACATGCACATTTTGGACATTTGAATCTGTCTTAATAATCATGGGCTGTTCTTTGATTAGATGAACACGCCCTGAAGATTCCCATTTTCTTTAGTTCTGTTTTTTCAGATTATTTTTATAAAGGCTTCTGATTTCAAACTTCTTCTTTTCCTTTCAGCAGCTCCCTTCAGGGGTCGCCACAGCGAATCATCCATCTCTATCTAAGCTCATCCTCTGCACCCTCTTCTCCCACACCAATTCATTCTCTCCATCCATACAGCTCCTCCTTGGTCTTCCTCTAGGCTTCCTGCCTGGAAGTTCCATCTTCATCATCCTTCTACTGATATGTTCTCTATTTCTCCTCTGTTCATGTCCAAACCATCTTAGACTGTCCTCTCTGACTTTCTCTCCAGAACATCCAACATGTCCTGTCCCTCTGATGTCCTCATTCCTGATCCGATCCATCCTCGTCCCTCCCAAAGAGAACGTCAACATTTAAACCTCTCAACTCTGCATCCTAAAAGCTTCCACTTTGAATGCATGTCCTAAATTTTAGCAATAAGACCAATGTCCACTGCATCTTGCTTGTAAGCTTATACCAGTGATACTGTACATGTTACAAATGTTCTCTAATCAGTTTTAACTGGATTTTAACCCTGCTCTGTTCCAATTTCTGCATTCCCAAGAGTCCTTTTTCACACCAAGTACAGCATACCAATAATTTTAATCACCTCTTAAATGGGGGAAATGGAGAGAAAAGTAAGAAAGAGAGAGAAAGGTAATTAGTGTTTCCACTGGGTGAACAAGAGCAATTGCTTTCATAGTGACCAAAACAATCTCCCAGGACCTAAGAAATTGATCAGAGTCAAGAGGACCTGTTGACAGTCAGAATTTGCTCATTTACACAGGCAGTCTGTTCTAATGTTTAAATTACATTCTTTAGTTCACATATTAAAAACAGCTGTTAACTGGGCCTAACTGCATTCAAGTCTGAGTCTATTATTGTTTTTTGTATTGTTTTTTTTAAGTTTCTAAGTCCTCAATAAGTGGGAGAAGAGTCATTAAAGCCTAAAACACAGACATAACATGATGTAATGATGAAAAGCAACTACCCAGCAGTCACCAGTCTAATGTCCAGCCTGTGGTCTGTAAAAATAAATCATTCCTGCATCTTTTCCCTTGTGGAGCATAATATCCTTATATCCCAAATGAAGATATGCTATATACAAATATATACAGAAGTACAGAAGTAGAAGGAGAATACAGAAATTACTGAACTACCTATAACATAGAAATCATGCAAAAACGTAGTAAAACAGTAATTCTAGTAAAGTAACATGTGAAGCAAAAATACCTGCAGGGAAATTATCTTTGAAGAAAATATACAGTAATTAAAGCCAAATATTACCTTCTTTTTTTTTTTACCCAGTTTTAAGTTGGAAAAAGATTATGGTGAATAAAATTTTATGAGCAATGTATTTCAGCAGCAAACATCATATCTTTGAAGTAGGAAAACAAGTGCTAATGCTCCCTCCCTTCTGGTTTCCAGCATTTCCCCTCCTGTATGTTAGTGAGCAAACAATGTTTACTCCAAGACTAAACACTAAACACTGATGAATCTGAGAAGTGCTTGTAATTCTGATCATTATTGCTACGAAATAAATCTGATTTTATTCATAGATGACGGTCACGCCCAAGTTGTTTGTGCCAGTACTGAGTTCACTGCCATGCCAGGAGGTCCTCAGTTTACAGAAATGAGGAGCAAACGAACTGAAAGAAGATCCAGTTCTACGGAGAATCAGAAGGTAGGAATCCAAGAAATGAAAGAAGATCATGATCAGAGCAAGAAAATAAATACAAAAACATATCAGTAAGCAAACAGCTCTAGCAGCCTCACCAGTCTACAACGGGCCGAGTCACCAGCCAAAACACCTGTAAAGCATTTAAATCTCTAACCCAGAACTGGGGAGGAAGCATTCATGTCTGCATATCTATGTGTATTTAAAATGGATACGTTTAAATTATGATGCAGAAATTGATGATGCAGTTGTTTGATATTAATGATACAAACAAGGATAATTAGAAATTAATTTGTATACAGTGTGAGGTAATTAGGGCAATGTTCATATTTTAAGATTTGAGGACAAGAATACAGTTTTAGCACAGAAAAGATATTGTACAAGTCCATCATAGCTTCAACTGATGCAACCTCAGTGACTCACACCAACGTGAACGTCACCAGTACACAACGCTGATAAAAATCCAGCTAGTTAATGTCATAAAGATCAGCCAAAGCTTTTTCTTTCAGAAAAATAACCAGCAGATTAGCTTCTTTTATGTTTTACTGATCAACCATCATCATCATCATATCTTGTTCACACACACGCACAGACACACACACAGATTTTGAATATTAGGCAACTACGTATGTTGAAGTTTTTACTCCATAGATTTTTATGTTCCACCTTCACATTTGGATCAGTTTAGGTGATTTAGGCATGAAAAAAATGAAGATGTGTGAGGTAATGCATTTAAACGGCTTCCCGTATGGAACCACATGACTGACAGAACAGGTGTAATAAAGCCTTTCACAGACCTCATCGTATTCATGTTTAGATCTTGTTCAGCTCACATACATGATTAAAAACTATCTCAGGTGGATGCTGTTTGTGCAGCTGGCTGTGATGTTTCAAAACTCTTCTGTGACCCCTTTAATTTTGCTAAGAATATTTACATTAAACATCATATGGCATGATTATTTTCAGGAAGTGTCATCTCGCTCTCGCTGCCTCCCGTTACATCAGCATCAGCAAAAACCACCCAAATGAACTTTTACTCCCAACCTGGTCGTCTCTTGTGACAACTGCTTATGGCTTTCCAGGACTATGTGGACGATCAATACTGATGGTCAGTAATAGCAATTAATACATCCAAGAAAGCAGTCACTCAGATGAGTGCTGGAATCCAGGTAAGTTTACCTGTATGCCTCTGACCCCATACAGTTAGTGAATAGCCCACACAGACATTCAGTCTGGTACCTGTGTACAGACATAAGTATTTTGGATTATTCAAATTTAGCTCAGCTGATTTTAAGGCATAAATTAGTCTTGTAGAAAGACTGATGTAATAGCTCAAGGGGTCCCCTGTTCTCGGTTATGTTGATACAGAAAACCTCTCAAGTGGAGACGATGCCAACCAAAGATCATGAAACAGTTCTCATGCTGAGGAACACCAGCTCCAGTGTCTGAGTTCACTGTCAACAGACTCTGGGAGACATTGTCCAACATCTAAACTCAGCTCTCTCCTCCTCAGATATTCTGTGTTTACGATTTTTAAAGTGTTTTCAGCAGAGGACCAGTCACATACTGGTCGTTCTTGACAACTTTCAAGAATCATGCCAAAGCTGGCCTCATAAATATTTTCAGCTGAACAGTGATTCGGGGGATCTATCAGTCCTGAGGCCTGTATCACAAAGCCAGATTTTGTGTTAGCGAGGTAACTTCAGGGTTAACCCTGAAGTTACCTCGCTAACACAAAATCAGGTTAACCCTGAAGTCACCGAAACTGGGTAATTGCTTATCGAGGTACATCACCAGGGTAACACACGCTGAACGACTAACCTGCTCCAGAGCAGGGTAACTCTCAGGATTGAATTCAATCCTCCATAAAGCTCCACCCACTGGCCAATCAGCTTTTCGGGGAAAATGACGTGCTCTCCCAGACAGCATTATGATCAGTGCCATTTAGAATAGTTCTTCTCTATGGCGCTGATTATTATATACAGTCATTGCACAACACACATACATCTTACAGACGTCGGCAAGATTTTTTAATCGGCAAGACGTCACATGGAGAACGTTTGTTCATTGGTAAAATGTTGCCCAGATGTCATTTGTGAGACTTTAGCTCTCAGTCAGAGCATGTGAACAGAGCTGAGCGCTCAGAATTTCTGCTCTCCACTCACGTAGGTGTTCGTTCATCCTCCACCGCTCAAAGTCACATCAGAACGCTTCGCTCAATTTCGTTCCCCGCTCACCTAAAATTTCAGCCCGCTCCACTATTGTCGCGTGACTGGTGCGGAAAAAAATCCACTTCATTTCTACTCTGTGGTGGGGCCCGTGCATTTGTGCATGCTGAAGACTGGTGGTGTGAGTGGTATTGGAGCGAACTGGAGCGGCACAGAGCGATCGCTCCGGAGTTTGGATAAAAACTCACTCCAACTGTATTCTGAACGCTCTGCTCCTCGCTCACTCCCCACTCGCTCATATGCTCTGCTATGGCTATGATTTAACAGTGGCCAAAGCTTAAAGCTTTATTCCAGCCTGACGTTATATTGCAAGGAGCAACTTAGTGGACGCAATGATGTTTTTATGTTTATTTCTAACCTGCTCCCACGTCCTGGACACCCCTGAGGGACTGGATCTGGGGAAGATCAGACTTAGACTGGGGAAGACTTGATGACTAATTGTCATATATTCTATTCATCAGCACATTGATTTTTATAGGATCCACGGCTGTGATCAGTATCAGATATATGTGTAACTTATGCATTTATGCTGCCTGTTATGTGTCTCCAGGCATTTTGCCTCCTTCTGGCAACGACAACAATGTTAGATTTCTCCCGTAGGTTGTGCTTTTCTTCTTCGTATTTTATCGGTATGAGTCGCTGTGAAGTGGCTTTGAAGTGAAGTAAGGTGCTCTCTCTTTCCCCACTCATGTGATTGGTCCGCTACTTCAGAACCTGCCCTTTATACGTGCATGTTCACAGGTCTTGATAAGATAACCCAGGGTTGAGTTACCGACTTGATAGACAGCGTCGGGATACCGATTATCCTGACTGGGTTTGTTAGGGGAAGTTGAACTGGACAGGTCTGAGTAACCCAGGAAAAGTTAATCCTGCTTCGTGATACAGGCCTCTGCTGTGACAGCAGAATGGGAAGAAAACTTGGCAATGCACGCAAGATGAAACAGGAAATTAGCTGGTTAGCATGCAGCAGCTAAGCCTCTGTCCTCGTAAAACTGAAACTGAACTGCAACATAAATTTGACTTAATGTGATTTATATTTAACGTTGTAAACTTAGCTTCATAAAGATGGCTTGAGATGGCTTCGTTATAAGTTAGTGCTGTATGGGTAAGAACGGAATTGGATTTAAAACAACACAAAAATATTAAACTAAATCAATTCAAAGATGTTTTCCATGAATCACATATTGGATACACATGTTGGCAGTCTTGCACCATCTGATTGGGGGACTGAAGAACATGACAGTGAAGTCAAATGAACAGGTTGGAAGAGTCTCTGGACCAAAGATTTCATTTCCTGTGAAAATCACAATAGAAAAAACAAAACAAAAAACAGTAATTGACAGAGGTGCGGACTTGAGTCACATGACCCGGGCGCGAGTCGTTAATTTTGATGACTTTAGATTTGCCAGGGCAAAATGTATAAAAGGTTTACAACTTGACTTGGACTTTAACACCAAAGACTTGCAACATCACTTGAACCTGAGCCTGTTGTCTCAAAAACGCTTGATATTTTATCCAAAAACCCCCAAATTAAAATGTGTTATTTAAGTGTGTACGGATTACTTCACACAATCTTGTTGTGTAGTATCTAAACTAAACACAAAAAGTAATTGAATTAGTGTTTAGTAGATTATTTCTTTTAAAACAAAGAAATAATCTACTAAACACTAATTCAATTACTTTTTGTGTTATGCTCTTTGGCAATAAATCTAACACAGTTGGAAAATTCCCTTTAAAATGGAGAGAGCCGAGTATCTGGGTTGTGACCATGAAAGATTTGTCGGCTCTTGTTCACGTATGCAAAACAGCTTTGCACTTTTAGTGGCCACAGTTTAAAAAATTATTTTAAAAAAGCTCATCAAATGGCCATATCATATCTGTCCATGTTCTCCGACCTACCTGATAAATCATCATCTTGAGCCTGACCAGGAAAGCTGAGGTAAACACATGTTGCAGCGCTCTTTTGAAAGAAGAAAACAAAAAAACTCAGTTTACAATTCAATAAAATACAATTCACGTTTACAAGAGATAGAGCTTTAGCAGTCATTTAAAGAAGTAGTGTGAAGTTGTTGTTTTCCATCCCAGTTGATCTGCTAGTATCTCTTACCAAACATTTTTTTTATTTTTTTTTGAGCAACAGAGTGAAAATATTTGTCACAAAACCTCATGGAGGACTGTTTCACCAACAAAACCCGCTTGGTTTGCAGAAATGCGAGAGCTTGAAATCACCAGTTCCAACGCTAGAAGCTTGTGAATCAGAGCTGCAAAACATAAATGAACTGTCTGTGTTGTGGTGGCAACACATGGGCATGTGTGCAAGCGTTTTAGTGCAAACGTTGAGGATAAAAGTGACCAATTTAACTGATTATCACACCAAGACAGCTAAACTGCAGGCAGCTCTGGAGTCATAAGTAGTTTTGCGGAAGCATTTTATCTGTTTCTATGCTGAAGGTGTTTAAGGGCTCGATTTTATCACACGTCCCACATCTACACCAATTAACATACATGTATGTATATATGTATACATTATACATATACATTATATGTTTGTATATATGTATACATTATACATATACATTATATGTATGTATATATGGAAATGGAAAATGATCCCTAATGTTGCACAATAGCTGGTATTACATATATATGGAGGAAAAAGTTTGTGTAGATAACATGTTGATTTAATTAAAATGTGTGTATCTGTGAGTAGTAACCAAAGATGTGTGTCTTCATGGATATCATGAAGACCCTGTCTCTTTGTGACTTTCGATCTTTGTGGTTTCAAAAAAATAATTACTGGCCTTGTGAGTTATACTGGGTTGTTCAAAGACTCTCCAGACCAGAGATGTCAAACTCTGTTTCATCCTCGGTAACATCATCTCCATAATAACCATCAAAGGATCAATTATTCTTTACTTTCTCAATCAGCTGTTGTCAGTTGTCCCACTAGTTCCTGGACTCAGACTATGATGGTGTTTCAGTATCAGGAAAGACCCCTGGAGTCTTGAAACTAGAAATTCTTGGTCCCTTTTGTTGTTTTTCTTGGTGGCTAATGTTAGCTTACTTGATAATAGATGATGATGATGATGATGATAGTAACTTTATTGACCGCGAAGGAAATTATGTACATTTCTGGACAATTATGTACTTAACTCCTGGTTTGGCATCAAACTTCAGATATCATACTCGGGTAGGCGATCAAAAATGGAGCGTTCTGTTCTTAAATCACAAATTTTTTATGTTTATATAGTAAATGTCTTTTGGAATTTCCTTTTCATGAAATCTAAAATAAAAAAAAATAAAAAAATAAAACTTTTTTTATTGTAAATTTACTTTAAAGAAAAATCATGATTTTTTTCTTGTAAAATCGAAAACATATTTAAAAAAAATGCAACATTTTGTTGCAAATTTTGCTAAATCTAAATTTTTGTTGGAAAACCACAACTTTTTTTTTCACAAAATCAAAATCGTCACATTTTTTTGTATTAAATTAATGATTTCTAAAAGACTGGCTTTTGTAACTTTTTGAAATAAAATGATGGCATTTGAAAAATTTAAGATTTTATATAATTTCAACTTTTTGTCCCAAAAACAGGAATTTCTGTTATTTAAAACAAAAAACTTCACAACTCTTACTAAATTTTGCAAAATTGAGACTTTTGTGGAATGGTGCACTTTTCTTTTGGAAAGTCGCAACATTGCGCTGCTTTTCATTGTAAACTAGATGCTCGACGGTCTCCTGGCTTTTCTGCTTCAGTTATCCAGGTTTGTGTTGAGTTTTTGATTGTCAAAAAGACAGTTGCATCCGGACGCGTTCAGAATTTCTTCAAAAATATTCTAGTGATAAGCCTATGATTGTCTCTGCGTGCTCTTCAGGGCCAGATAAACTGAAGTGATGGACTGGATTTGGCTCATGGACCTTGAATTTGACACATGTGCTTGAGAGGTACCAGAGATTAAAATTATATTTGCTGGAAATAAGCATAATATGGCTACTTTATGGTTTTACAAAGACTGTAATTTGGTCTAACTCTGGAACACAACCAGTTTATTTAATCAAACAGAAAAAAACAACATCATAAAATGGATGATCCACCTCCTACTGAGACAAGGCTGACACATGGTTCAAACATGTACAAGAGCATCAACAACAAGATCAATGACAAAACCCTTTAATTCTAATCTAGAAAAACATGATCAGCGGCCAGGTCTGTCTTGCCAAACACATCAGAGACTGCTCCCCACTGAGCCGGCCACTATTAAATGTGCTGAAGAAGAGGTGGTTTGTGAAATGGCCATCGCTGACGGCTGGGCCGAGTTAAGACAGAGGGCAGAATGTGCCGGATCAGTTCAGAGTCGGTGCTGAGCCACGATCCAGTGAAACAAATCACGACGTGTGCACTGACAAGCAGAAATGAGCTGCTTTGTGAGACTCTTATCCAACAGTAGCCAGAAGGTTTTATTTTTTTTTTTGTTAAACATTTATCCAGCTGGGGCTCAGTCTGTCCTATTTGATCAGTTAGGAAGGATCTCATATGAAACTCGGCTCCTGTGATGTCCCTGTCAGCCCCGGAGTCTGTACGACAACTATAATTTCTCCTCTCGTTCGCCTCGGCATAAAAGGCCCTTTCATGGAAATGCTTATAAAAAAGCGGCACAGGCATATCAGATTGAAAAATGTAATAGTTTTCACTGAAGCCATTTTCGGGGAAAAAGGACTGAGTATTTTGGAGCGAGAGGGAGGAGGAGGTGGGGGCAAGCGCTACATAGACGCCTTGTCAGTGTGTGCTGGAGCTCTTCTGTGTTTCTTTTCCAGTGTTTATGGGGCATTTAAAAGCCTACGAATGTGCCGCGGTTTGCGGCCTACGAGTACTCCCCGAACCCCAAACCCCCCACCCCCCTCGGGCGACCTGCCAGCACCGGCTACGGTTAAAATAAACAACACAGACGTACTGGAGCGAGAGTTATGGGGGCAGGAGAGAGCGAGTTGCTGACTCTCATCTTGGCTTGGCCTCCACTATATTTTTATCTGACTGATAAAGAATATGTGGGCAGCCTAACCATCTTAGTTTGGTCGCTTTTCCATCTAAATATTAGCCCAACCTAACTAAAAACATTCCAGTGGGTCATGAACTAGTGTTCAGCCTCCACTCGAAGAAAACTCAGCGGGTTCAAATGGTTTAACAGCAGGCCGCGTGGCTCCGTCTGTGTAAATGTTTATGCTTTAATGAGCTCTTTTAAATCAGCAGATAATGGCTGGCAATTTGTGTTGTTCACATCTTCTTGCTATCTCTCATGGTTGAAATTCTACTCAATTATGTCTTTATTCTAAACTTTTTTTTTGCAGCGTTGAGAGACTAACACCAAGATCAGATATGAGCCCAGTAATGACCTCATCTAAAAGGCGGAGGGGAACTTATTTTTTCCTTTTATGCTCTTCTCTCATGAAATGTGAAAACACTTACATGCCCCATGACACTTTGAACTCCCCCTCTCTGCTGATTGAAGGGGTTTTTAACGTACAGCTGAGAGAAGTATAATCATAAATTATTTCCATCACTTCGCCAAGAAGAATGGAGCTATATTTTCTGGACTTTACTGAACAATGCACCATGTTGTTTTATACTCGGAAGTGAACTTGAAAGCATTCAGGTAGAAGAAAGGATTATGAGGAAAATTAATGTTCCTCATCTTAACTTTGTGTAGATTTTGAATACAGTACATAATTAAATAAAAAGATTCAAGGAATGGGGAGGTAAATCTGTATGCACAGGACGCAGCTACTGGATACCTGTGAATTTTGGGTGCTCACTCTATATGCAGCAAAAAATTATCTGATTTATAAAACTGTGCATATGCACACCTTCAAGCAGTTTTCCTTTGTAAGTCACAGACCACCTAGATGTGTGCGCTGGTGGATTCGCTACATATTCTGCCCTCAACACACCCACATTCTACCATCAATGGTTAAATGCAAAGGACCTCAAGAATGATTTCTGCATATAAGTTGCTACCTGTCTGTCAACATGACAACAGTCAACTTCAGTGATTACATTTGTGAAAATGAACATTGCTGTAAATTGTCTTTTAATGTTGTTCACAATCCCACACTGTAAGGAAACTGGATGTGCCAACTGGTCATGTTAAAAACTTCATCCAATTTACAATTATATGTTGTTAATGTTATCAAACAATATATAGTTGTAAATTGCTGGAAAGAGAAACCCAAGAGTGGTCAACAACCGTAGCTACCTGCACCAGGATGGTGCGGTTCTGGTGGGTTGATTAATACTGGACCCAGTTCAGCACATAGGTCCGAGAGCACTGATCTATTAGCAAGTCATCATAAGGAGCCAGGAATCTTGGTGTGGTCCCTAAAACCTCTCTCCATCCTCATCCATTAATCCTCCTGGAGCACCAGCGCTGATATGCAGCATTACACACGAGCATCTCCAAACTGTTTGTTTACTCAGAGATCAGACTGATTGATACAGACATTTTCACAATTAATGCATCAATCAGCGCTATATGCTGCTATAGATTACGAAATATGATATGTTAAAGTACTTTGCTGGGTGTTTGTGGAATAGTAATGGATCACTGCAGGAACACAATTCTGTAGGAGCGACTGTTATTGATTATGTGGATCTACAAGTCTGATATGAACTGAAGTTAAATTTAAGAATTGATTGTGGATTCAGTTCACCACCTCAGCATCTGCATTTGTATGCAAGGTTCAAAATTTGCGTAAAGGTGCACACATTTTCTTTTCAAGTTTTTCTTTCCAGATCACAACCTTTGCGTGGAAAATTACGCGTGCAACTCTCAGGGCCTGTTTTGAGTAACTTTTAAAATGAGGATTATTCTGTAATGGAAATTACTATATAGGCTCAGGAAAACGTTTAGTAAATCACTGTATGGAAGTACATTTTAGTCAAAAAGGGAGAGCTATAATAAACAGATTCACATGTACAATTTTTTTAATGCACACATGTAAAGTGTTCAGTGCGTTTAATATCACATGTGGAGAGCACAAATATAACAGTTGAGCAAAAAAAAAAAAAAAAAAAGGTGTTTAGAGAGCACAAAACTCAAAAATCTTGAAGCTCATGCCTCGTCTCCATTCTCTGTTCAAGAACAACACCAAAGCTCATTCAGACTGAAGCAAAATGGAAATGGAAGAAGAAAGCTTCTCATGTACGCCAAATCACGGTTCCATCTGGCTTCTACCTCGTTAGTAATTGGTCACATCCAATTATTACAGTTTCCCTGAGCAACATGATTCAGTTATTATAAGTCACCTTTCAAAGCATTAAAAGTGCTGAAATAGTTAGAATTCTTTGGTTTTCAAATGAGCTTTGTCTTATAAACAACAACAAAAAATCCCTTGTTGAATGTAAATGTAGTGTAATTAAAAGTGTTTCTGTTAGATATGTTTGAAGGCGGACGTGACATTGCTCGACCCCAACAGCAGCTGCTTCTCTAATTAAAAGAAATGAACCTGCTGAATCGATAGTTTTCACTTCAAAAACTGGAGACTGGCCTGACTGGAGAGTTTTGAGTTTCATCAAAACATCAAGTTCTGATTTAAATACTGGGTAGTCTCCAGGAAGAGAGTTCAGAGATTATTTCATCTATTTACTTTTTTATATGATTGCTTTAAAACTTCTGTCTGTTATTCTATATATTATTACAGACAAGGTTTAATACACAAATGATTAATCTGTTTTCATCATTTGAGGTTTCAAAGGTGGATGTCTGAACAAATAACACTAAAGAAAATCAATGGGATGAATTTAGTGATGCTTTGTCGTGTACTTTTAATAGTTTTTCATAATTATCACATAAACTCATGCAAGTCATCTTAACAGCCTCTCTAACCTCTAAAACCCTGACTTCAACACATACAGTGAATAAAGTCAGTCACCGACATGAAAACCCAAAGTAGGGAATGTTTTATCTTTGTTTTCTACCCTTAAACCAATAAAAAAAAGACAGCCCTGTAAGAAATACCATTATTTGTTGATTTGTGGACTCTACTCAGTAGTGTAGTTTTGTAATTCTTTGGGACCAGTTGTTAAGAGCAAGCGAACTGCAGAAACTGACTGCAAAGACCATTTCATCATCTATTCAGTGTTTAATGGGATAATACTGTATTAAAAATGAGATGAGACAAATGCTTAACAACATAAGCAGACAAGAAAAAAGCAAAAAAAAATTACATGAAGTTGTAAATGTCATCTTTACAGCTGCATAAGGCCCCTCGTCTTTGGAAGGACTATTATTGTTCCAGTACCAAAGTCAATAAATCCAAAGACACCAGTGATTTTAGACCAGTGGCTCTCACCTCCCTGGTCACGAAGACCTTTGAGAGGCTTGTGAAAACCATTCTCTTGGACACGGCAGGACTGGTTGGACCCTTTCCAGTTTGCTTATAGGTCTGGTAGAGGTGTGGACAATGCTTTGGGGACACTTTAAACATCTGGAAGAGACCGGTTCTTCGCCCCTGCTTTTAACTGCATCCAGGCACATATTTTAGCAGACAGACTCAGGAACGCTTACAACATTGATGCTGGTCTAATCTGCTGAATGGTGGACTTTTTAACAATGAGGTCACAGTGACTGAAAGTAAAGGAGGTTTTATCAGATGTCCTTTTCTCTTTCACTGGATCTCCTCAGGACTTTCAGTTGTTTTATGTACAGTCGAATGCTGCAGCCATCATGTCATTGGCCACATCATCAAATTTGCAGACGATTGATATCGTGTGGCTCCTCAGAGGTGACGACTTTGAAGATGGTCATGTTCTGAGTGACATTATTGACTGATGCGGATCATGATTATTAGAAATCTAAAGCTAGAAATGTGTAAAAACAAACAAACAAAATAAAGTCCAACCATTATCTTTCCTGTCATGCTGAGGGATCAATATGGCATCAGAGTCTAATGTATTGCAAATAAAAAAAACAAAAACAAAACAAAACCTGCAACCAAGAGTTCAGTCATCTTTCTTGGTTACACCAGAAAACCAGAAAAAGTTGACATGGCGACTTGATTGTAGGGCAAAATGGACAGAATAGCCAATGTTGACCTTCAAGAACTGTCCAAGGTCAGATTTTTGAAGAAAGCCTGATCCATACTGACTGACCCAAGCTCCTTTATGGAGTGATGTTTTAGTTGTTTTCTTTTTACATGGCCTACCTAAAACCAGAACAAAAACAATCACAACACAATTTCTTCCTGTTGCCATCAGCCTGCTGAACAACATATTTTAACACATAGCTACTTGCATTTGTTACGTATTACATCTATTTACTAATGTGTGTGCATACTGCTCGCTCTAAAGCAATGAAGATACCTTGAAACTAAATGATTAGTATTTTGTCATATTTTAAGCACATTACCAAAATATGTCACTAAGATGGAACGTTAATAGCATTTAATCAAATGAGTGACTGAAACTTTTTACTTTTGGCATGTATCACTCCTGAATATTGTTTGTTGTTGCTTCAGCCCAATTCTTTTTCCCTCACTGTGAAAGGGACTGTAAGATTTTTACTTGAGAAGCTGGTGACAGTGATAAATGAGAGAATGTAAAGAGGGACCTTGGAAAAACCGAGGAAATGCTGATGCAGGGCAGGAGCGTGCGACTTCAAGTACGCAACAAGGAACATTACACGTGTCCTGAAACCTGGATCAGTGTTTTCCAAACATCTGCCTGTTTTACAGAGGTGAGAAACACATACGTATATGAAAAAAGAAAAGAACTCACTGGCAGCCTGTCAGCGTCTGTGATTATTTCACTCATACTGACATGTTGAGAACTCCTCTCTGGACCTTTAAAGCCTTTTCCCGGCAGAGACATAATGAATTGTGATGCCAGCTGTCAGCGTGCTGCTGCTAGTGTGCAGACGTGGGTAATAGAAAGTCGTTATTGGTGCAAAACATGACTCCGCTGTATTATTTTTGGGAGAGCAAAGGGTTGTGGGAAAGGTGCGAAGGGTCACGATGGAATAGCTGACAGCACACCGACCCATTTAGACATTCATGGAGTCACCAGTCAGACAGATTTCGGTAGGAAAAGAGGGACCATGCATGTCCTGTAAAAGGAAAATGGGAATTTTTTTTTTATGTCAATCACACCACTATGTTTTCGTATGGTTTTCTCTCCCTCTCTTTTTTTTCAGACAGCTAAAGTGCAGACAAGGTCACAGCCAGTAATTGGATTAGAGGTCCAAATGTTTTGCTGGAAAATGTCTTGGATGGAAGGGGATGAAGGTCGACAGAACAAAGCATGCAAACAGAAATAATTTCAACAGACTTACTTAAAAGATGTTTAGTCCTGAGAGAGGAGCAGTGATTTGGATGTAGCTCCAAGCTACACGGCAGCCTGATCTTGGGTTTGAGATCATGATGTAAAAGCTCCAGAGAAATAAAAAAAAAAAATCTAAATAAAATGAGAAATGAAAGCCCATACTACAGCCAAGCAACAAACATTATTGTTAAAATAAATGAAAAATACACAATGTTTTTCTTCACTTTTTCATCAAAAGCCATTAAAAATTTACATAAATACGTGATGTTTGCAGCCCAGCTATAAAAGTAGTAGCATAAAATGTGTGTCTGTGTTTCAGTGTTTAAAATTGTACAACAATAACTTCAAAAACTTTATGTCCTTGGCAAATTTGTTCAACTAAAGTAAAAACTTTGGGCTTCTGAACTTGGAAATCTGAACTTCTCATCCGACATCTTAAACTCAACCATACTTGGGGGTAAGGACAAATGTCAAAATAGATCATTGCCTTGTATAATGTTTCAGCTACTTTTCCCGATTTGCCTAAACACCATGTTTTTTCCAACATCACCATGTTAGGACCCAACATCACCATGTTAGGACCCAACATCATCGTAGTAGGACGCAACATCACCATGGTAGGACCCAACATCAATCTGAGACTGGGATAAGACAGACAGGGCGAAGATGCGTGTAAAACAGGATTCCCCCCAGCAGCCTAGGTCTGTAACAGCATTAGTAGGAAGTAGCCTAAGAAACTACAGAGTTAAAGGCTTTATTAAAAATGAAGGTCTTAAGCCTCACCTTAAATGTAAAGAGGAAGTCTGCCGAATGGACCAAGGACAGAATTCATCATCAAGGAGCCAAATAGCTAAAGGCTCTGCCACCCTTTCTAGGCCTACAAACTCTTGGAACAGCAAGTAAACCTGTATTCAGGGTGTGGAGCGATCAACTTCACTGCAGAAACTGTACAGTCTCACTGTCCCTGATCCCATCACTCCTGAGCAAGATCTCGAGATACTTGAATGGACTCTCCCCTTCACCTGAAGGAAGCATGCCAGACATTTTCATGAGGAAACCATAATTTACATTGACGTAGAGGTGCTGATTTGCATATCACCCACTTTGCACTTGGCTGCATCGAAGGCCATTCTACAATGGTACCAGAAGGACAACATCTGCAAAGAGTAAAACTGAGCTCTATCTGTGATCTCTATAGGGATTGCTTTCTTCTCTGGGGTTACAACTAGAGATTCAGTCTATGATATACAAACAGAATATATAATGAAATATTGACCTCCTGGCAATGTACCATTCTGTGGCACCATGACATTTGTTGAACACAAACTATACCTGAAAAAGATGTCAAGTAGATGTCTTGCATGTCAGTGACCTCGGCTTGGCTTCAAGATGAGGTCCTGGTTTCTCTCTTCTCAAAAAGTGTAGCAATTTCTTCCTTCCTTTTTGATAACATTTTTTTCTGGATTATACCCCCACGCCTGGTCCCCTCAAGACACCCTTCTAGGGACATTTCGCTCCTAGCAACATTGTCCTGGGGCTCACCTGACCATGCACAGTCCTTCTTCAACACAGCAGCAATCTTGAAGCATGTGCTAAAAAAAATAAATAAATAATTAAATAAAGCAATAAAATCAATGGACAACTCAGCAGCTTCATCAGTGCTGCACTGATGCATTTCTGCAATGAACAGCAGTGGTTAATGAGGTCTCTGAGGAGAGCTCATTGGAGAATATGTCTTAAAGCCATGTCTCCCCCTCCCCCAATCTCTTCCTCCCAAATTCAAGTCTTTCACTTGGTAAGTGTCCAAGTTGTTGGGAACAATTCCACAGTGTGCAACACTACAAAGAGTACATGAATTGTCATTTATGCATATTATGAGATTTTAATGAGACAAAAACCATGCAGCACTCCTTCCGACAGTTAACTTAGTCCAAAATGAAACTAAAGATCATGTTTTTGTGGAATATGAAAAATTGTAATCATGTCCCTACAATAAAGTACATTGTTAGTTAAGAATCCTGCAGGAAGAGGTTGTATTCAGATAGGCTTTTGTCAAAGATAAACTTTGATACTGGACATCTGTACCCTTATATTGCTGCCCCTTCATTACAAATACAAATTCATTTGTGTGTATTAGATTGTGAACCAACTCTTGGGACCACCCCAAGGTGTGGCAAGGTGGTGAAGCTACGTTCCTGTGAAACTGTTTGATATGTATATATACTGAGATTTAGAGATAGATATATTCTGTGTGTGCGGTGCAGAAATCTGGTCTCGGACTGGGCATTTTGGACTGGTCAAGGTAGCTAGAGCACCTGGATAAAACCCACCCAGGTATGAGGACAATATGCTGACTCCAGACCCCAGCTGTTGGCAATAGTGCTAACCACATGTTGCCCACCCACAAACCTCAAAGGATCCAAATAAAGACAATAGACCACAGGTGCGGTCAAAGAAGCAATAAAAATGCCATGCCAAATGTGCTCTCCGTCACCATGTCGTTGTCTAACTTGCAAGATAAGGAAATGTCGCAAAGTGACATTTCCTTGCGTTGTGATCAGGCTTATTATGGGGAGTCAAATAGTGGCTTCAACAGTATTCATTTCCATCAATGCACATTCATTTCAGCAGCTTTCTGACTGGAAATGTGCAAACAGGCTTGAGAAAAGCACAACATCTGAGACGCTGCCGACCATTGACGAGTATTTTGCTGGAATCCAATAAATATGCGTCAGCTAATTGCTGTCCATTATCCAGCCAAGGCTCATGCTGTACTTCAACAAATACACAAATCTCCCAGACACAGCTTCTCAACATGATACACAGCCATGAACTTTCACAAACAGAGACATGATTATCTACTAGACAGCAGGGAGTATAATTGCATAAACTAATCAATACCACCTCATTAGAGGGACTGTTTCAGTTAAAAAGGTCAGTCTTTCCACCCATCAGAGTTCTTTTGCTGGAAGGAAGACAAAAACTGGTTTATCCATAAACACCTTCTGCTGCACTGTGCTGAGAGAGGGACAGTAAAGGACATCTGTGAAGTGTATCTCACATATGCATTTGAAAATAATAAAGTCACGTACATTTTGTAACTGCTTCAATTCCTGAGCTTTTGTTATTAGCCTCCATAAAGCAAGCTAGCGCATGTGTGAAACTACAGGCCCGCGGGTCATGTTTGCATAAGATTTTACAACAAAAAGTTGCTCATTTTTGTCAAAACCCTTAATTCACTTATTCTAAAATATGTGATTTTAGGACAAAAAGTTGAAATTATACAAAATTTTAAATTTTACAACTGTTGTGATTTTATGTCAAAATGTTGCAAAAAGTGGATATTTTCCAACAACAACAACAACAACAAATGTAAGCTTGAGTTAAAAAGTTATAGGGAGAAAAAAATTATGAAAAAAGTGAATTTATTCTTTTTTTTTTTAAAAAAAACAACAACAACACAACAACTCAATTATCCCACAAAAAAAAAAAAAATCAAATCCTCAATTCTATGATAAACACTAGCGAGAAATTTGACGTGGCTTTTTGAGAAAGTAAAGTTTTTAATGGTAACCATGGTGACGATGTGAATCGGGATGAAATAAGAGTTTGACACCCCATGGACCAGAGGAACTTGTTCAGCAGACACAGAACATGCCTGTGTTTAAATTTTTTATTTATTTATTTTTTTGGGGCGGGGCTGCAATATTTCACAGAAAACCCGTACTTGTTTATTTCGGAAATTTTCAGCTTCTTTACTCCAGGTTCAGCCAAATTACAGAAAAACACATCTCTTGTATCATCTAGTCATGAGGTGTATATATAATTATGTTTTCTTAAGTGTTTCAAATATTTGTTTCCAGCATGCTGCTGCAATCCAAACAATTTTTTAACAAAGGAGACCGTAGAGCAGTCTGGAACCTGAGTAAAGAAAACCAAAGCAATCCATTAGATCATACAGCACTTATATTTACTTTTCCAAATAACTAAATAATCTCTCATACACTGTGTTTGCACTGATATAAACCAAGCAAAACTATTTCAGCCTGACCCTGGACCTCCTGGTTGTTTACTCACCGTGACGATGCTATCACACCATGAGTGTTTATTATCTTATGTAATAGCCTGCAGGGGCACCGTTAGTGAGTGCAAGTCAGAAACCGAGTTGTAGTTTTACTCGACAGAAATCAGGTTTCTTGCAAATCAGACATTTGAAACATGGCCTTGCAAACGTCTGATTTGACTGATTAAGAGAGTAGGAAAAGTAGGTTTTCTACCTTTACAAAAGTGGCCCTACTCGCTGACGACTGATGAAGAGTGTATTTGATTAGCAGTGTGTATTATCTTACCATCTGATGCCTTTAAAAAAAAAAAAATTCTATCAATTTCAAGACCAGCAAAGGATGATTGTTCTTTTATCATATTCTGCAATAATAAATGTTTTCATCTGTATCTCCTGAATGTCAGTGTCCACACATTCTGATATATTTACAATGATTTTTTTAATACTCTTAAGACCAAGCTTACACAAAAACATGTCGAATTTCAAAGTAAAAATTGAAAAACACGTTTTTTTTTTCCTATTCAATACAAATGACTGTATGTCATTGTGTTATGTTGTGTTATGTTACTATGCCAGTGTTCACTATAGACTGCGATGGACTGGCGACCTGTCCAGGGTGTACCCCTGCCTTTCGCCCAATGTGAGCTGGGATAGGCTCCAG
>JBAMYA010087168.1:0-22340 GCA_037176975.1 Arrhamphus sclerolepis | reverse complement strand
AAACAATAAAATATCTCACTTTCAGCATTTGACGCATGTTCTAGAGTACAGTTATATTCCATGTTCTATTGTGAATAAAATATGAGCTTATTAGAGCTTTGGAAGTCAACGCTCTGTTTTCATTTACATTACGGTCAAAAATCCCAACTTTTGTGGAACTGGAGTTGTATTTTCTGCACTATGTAATTATCACACATCCCCTGTTCATCCATCCATTTAATTTCTGCCATGTGATGAGTGCAGCAGTTCCAGCAGAGATCCCTGGTCCTTCTTCTCTCTGGGTCTTCTGACAGGACATCGAGGTCTTCTCTGGTCAGCCAAAATCAATAGATATGTGCGATACCGCTTTCTTCCTTTCCTAAAATTCAGGCTGGTATCAATGATATTGATCTGATACCAATATTTTTGGAAAATCAGAGTCAAAAGTAACATATTTCCGATTTCAACTTTATAAATGAATACAAAACATCAGATTCCTATTACATGTACATATATATAAAACAAAAAACCCCCTGAAAAGTTAAATGTTAATTAAATGGATGTATATCAAATGTAAAATGGTTGGCGGAACAAAATATTGATAATTTAATATTTGAATTGATTCTATAACATAAATACCTGTTATTAGAGGTATCGATATTTCAGTATCAATTTGCAACAAGGTGGGTTTGATGCAATAAGCAAGAACGCAGATTCTGTCACGAACCCATCACACACAGCTTGAAAAAACAGGAATCAAGTGGAGTTTGCTTTTTTTCCTGCTTTTACCCCCCCAAAAAAGAAAAAGAGAACAAAGACATATCACATTAGCTATGTTTGCATGGGCAAATGTTCTTAATCAGATTAAAAACTTTCAGAATTATTAATTTCGAATCAACTGTGTATATGGATACTAAATTAAACAATCCGATCATGGCGTGCGTATACATGCACCACGTGTTATTTGGAATAGCAGCATTTTGACATGCACAGAGTTGTCTCATTACCCTAAAACAACCGCAGAAGAAGTTGGTTTGTTCTCCTTGGGTATGAAGCTCCAGACCCCACGTGACCTGTTGTGTTTCCAGCGCCATTGTGGCAGGAAAGAGAACCGCTCGTGCAAGTCAAAAGTCACGGCATGATTATGAATTTCTGGGCGTCTGAGGAGTACTTTTTGAAAACATTGAAACTGCAACAAAGCTGCCGGACCTTCAGTATCCCGACATATACAACTACTTCATCAACGTTCCTTTGTGCTACTCCGGGGATTCTCTAAAAGAAATTACAATAGCCTTGAGGGATATAAATAGACTGTGCGCCCTGGATTTGTGAACAATATTCAGCTTTGGAATCTTTCAGCACAGGATTATTTTATCATTACTGGAAGAGTAAGTGGCACGTGATTCATTTAATTAACAAAAGTGCTAAAGAAAGGCACAAGTGGAGGCTAATGTCATCAACATGTTAATTGGAAACAAATATTGTGGATTTTCACCAGATAAATTTGACAGTCTTTACTGTGTGAATGAAAATATTTAGGCGTCACCTCATGCATGAATTTCACAGTTTTATGATGAACAGTTTTTATGCAGGTGCCTTTTTAAAAATTGTTTCAGGTTAATCATTCACACAGACTAAACGAGCCTCAGCTGAAAGCATGGGTAGTGGTCAGAAACGATGGCGTTGTGCTTGGAGTCCACTGCAACTGCACAGCTGGATTCAGTGAGAGCAGCTCTCATGTGTCAGCTGTCTTGTTCAGGGTAATGCAGCATCATAATGACAGGGAGGAGGCGACATTTGTGACATCAAAAGAGTGCAAGTGTGCCGGACCCAGAGAGCAATCATGAAAAGAGTGGAAGATCTGATAAAAAGCTCTACCTGTTCCCCTTTTTGTAATATTCTGTAATATTGCTACAGCAATCAGGCACTGTTATTACCCGCACAGAAATGGCGCTTTAGCTTTACTGCCAATATGGCGTTGTTACATTCTAGAATGTTGCATTCTGGGAATTCCGACGTCACGGCACAGAGTTCTGTTAATGCTTGCATAACCCTAACCGAGGTACTGCTCAGTCAAGTTCTATACATATTTTTCATGGAGATCTTGTGGCGGTCCACCGGCCTCTGGGCTATAGTCCCCAGATGTGCCAGGCACGTCCGACAGCGGCGTGGATGCCGGCCTCCGTGGTTGCCCACGTCGCGAGATGACCTCAACTAACAACCCCACAAGATCTCTGGGAAAAAAAAAAAAAAAAAAGACAATTCTGAACTCTCTTAAAGTTTCCAGTAAGAAACTTGTCTCAGCAACAGATCAGTTGTGCTTAGCCACTGCCATGCGCAGTCGGGTTAGTTTTGCTCCACACAGAAAGTCATGAACCGAAGAAGTGCGTACATGGACGCTGTTCGGAATAAGGATCAGCATAAACCATGCCTCTTGATCGGATCCCAACTTCTTTCCAACTGAGCAGAATCTGATCAGAATCTTCCAACTGACGTGATTACAGGACACGTTTTTATTCCCATCTGCCGTTTATTTTTGAACATTTGCGTCCATGTAAACATAGCAACTGTGTCACATATTAGCAAGAGTAAAACCAGCTCACAGAGTTAAGAGAGAAAGTAATAAATGGTTAAAATAATAACAGAAGAGAAAACAATAGAGAATAGACCAAACAGGAAAAGGCTTGAATCTTAGATAGTGCAGCAAAAGCTAATTAGCCTCCATGTCTTTAGGGGAGTTTAGGTTCCTTTGTGCCTCTTTATAATATTAAAGTTTAAGTTATTTTCGCTAACTGTTTAGATCTGACAATCATTGTTATATATCTGATATCTGTTAACAAGCAGCATTTTTTTCCTCTTTTTTTTTTCTTATCTCGACGCGCTTAAATAAGTGTCTAACGAAAGTAATGAATATTTCCATAAACATTAGCCTCTATGTGATGAATGTTGCAGCTCACAGCTATGAAAAGGTGTTTTGAATTTATTTTGGAACACAGACAGCGTTGCTGGAACAAACAAAAAAAAAAACCTCTAAGACTTGAAGTCACTCTTATGCAAGTGACTGTTTCCCCAAGTGCAATTATGTTTGCATGACTGCTTTTAAGAAAGAGCAGGGAGAAAACACTGGTGAGGCAACAGCAGAGAGTTAAAATTAAATTCTATTCAAGCTGTTTAAAAATAAATGAGAAATTGTGTGACAGAGAAATATGTGATAAAAGACAAGCACCAGTGATAAATCTGTAATGAGGAAATAAATAGCAATATTGTTTCTGTCTACATGAGCTATTAGCTAGTTTCTGATTGTGACTTTACTTGATGTACAATAATGATTACTTATCATTCAGTTTCAGCTATTTTCTTTCAACAATACAAAAACTAATTTAATTTTTCAAATGAACTCAGGGATGCAGAAAAATAGCACTTTCTCTCATGAAATGCCCATTGATGGCCATCTCCATGGTTACAGAATGCACAGAACCAGTCGCAGAAGGGCAGGGGTGGGCTTCATGCAGCTGAGAACCACCAAAACCAAAACAACCAAGACTTCTGCAGAACTGCTAGTAACAACCGCAATTTCATTTTAACTTATGAGGCATATCAAATTAACCCTTTAATACCTTAGTACAAGTCTCCCTGGGCACTTTTATGTCTTTTATGTTTTTACATCCTCTAGTGCCATTTTTTTGGGGGTGAGAAGAATATTTATTTTATAAATCAAGGCAATCCTAACTAAACTAAATAAATCGCTAAGGAGTGCAATAAACCATGAACAGATGAAAATATATTTTTCTTAATACTGAAATGTTATAGCTGTATCCCAGTAGATCCTTTCAAAACACAATGTGTTAACAATGTAGTTTTCGAGTAAGACTCATTTTTATGAACTGCATAAAAATGCACATTGTGTACAATTTGCAAAAAGTACATCAAAGTAAACTACAATAGTGCAATAAAAATCTGGCGAGTGTCTTGCGTGCTTGGGCCGGGTGTTTTTGTAAAAGAGCATGAGTAAAAAAAAGAAAAAAATGAGAATGACCACATGGAGATGGGGCAGTCCATGAGGCCGGGGGGGTGGAGGTGGGGCTGTGACTCTCCTGAAGTCTAAGATCATCTCCACTGTATTCTGGGTGTTGAGCTCCAGGTTGTTGCTGCTGCTGCACCAGGACACCAGCCGATCCACCTCCCTCCTGTAGGCAGACTCATCTCGGTCCGAGATGAGCTCAATGGACTTGAGGATGGTGTTCTTGGATTTCTCCAGCGCTTTTAATATCAGCTGCTTTAAGAGACTCCAGGTGGATTCCTCCACAAGCACGTGGATTCAAACAGACAACAGTTTGTGAGACTGAATAGTTGCATGTCTGAGCTGGAGGTCAGCAGCACAGTACACCAGACCTCCAGTGGCAGTTGTGGGTTGTATCAGTGATGGACAGGAGACTGAATACTGACAACTGGTGGACCTCTGTGAATGTGAACAAAACAAAGGGGGTGATTGTGTCAAAAAGTATTTCCATCATGGGAGAAGGAGTGAACTGGAGATACACTGATGCTGTTCATAAGAAGGGACAGAGCAGACTTTACTTCTTAAGGAAGCTTCGGTCCTGCTGATGTTGCATATCTTCTATAAGATCTTCAACCAGATTTTAACTGCTTGAAGAGTTCATGTGTTGGTGCCTGGGTCTAAATGGTAAAGAAGGAGGAATATCTGCCAAAAAGGTGTCAGAAAAGATGTTTTTATTATTTTTGGTGCAACCTTCACACCCAGAGGTATTTCCAGGGTTGATGGAATTTTGTGAAAGAATGAGATTGTGGATACAAGTGGCTGAAATGAGTTTCCTCCTCAAGGTGGCTGGACTCTCCCTTAGAGACAGGGTGAGACGTTCAGTCATCAGAGGAGAGTAAGTGCTCCACATCGAGGAGAGCCAGTTGAGGTGATTCAGGCATCTGGTCAGGGTTCATCCTGGATGCCTCCTGGCAGAGGTGTTTCAGGCATGTCCAACCGGGAGAAGACCATGGGGCAGACCCAGGACACACTGGAGAAATTAGATCTCTCAGCTGGTCCTTGAAGTCCATCAGGAAGAGCTGGAGGAGGTGGCTGGGGAGAGGGGAGTCTGGGCGTCTGCTTAGGCTGCTACCCGGATCTGGATAAGCAGACATTAATGGATGGATGGATGGATGTCATTACCATTACCAAAGTGTTTTATCACATTCAGAAAATAAGTCCTGGGAAAACTGTCACCCCAGGTGTAAAAAAGTATAAAAAAAAGGTTCAACAACACTGTTTTTATGTTTATGCACACAATAAAATACCAGCCATCTGTGCTTCAGGAAGCCTCTGTTTTTTTTACGTTCCCCTGTGGATTTATGCATCCTGTTTACCACAAACTATTTCTTGTACTTGTTTTTTGATATGCTGATATATACCCTCATCTCCAAGCTTTTCTTAACATACTCATTTTCCACCCATGCACACTAATGAAAGCATAGTTCGTCTGGGTTTTGTTGAAGCTTCACAATTCCCAACAGGGCCCGGAGCATATTCTGCTCAAACAGGAAATACAGGAAAATATAGGAAGTGTGGTGCGAATGTAAATGAGGTTGCAAAAGCCCTTTTCTGTAAGATGTTCACATGGATGATTCTACTTGTTGCAGTGCTAGAGGCGATCTGTTTTCAGTCTGATCACGCATTGATCTGACCTCCTTAAAAATAACTATTGACCGACTTAACTTGAGAACACAAACTTATGATTTTATTAGATTCATTAATTTGAAAAGTTTTCGCAGGACTCGTCACATTCCCGACACTCTTCCTTTTTTTCTTTTTGGTCCTACTAAACAAATCACTCTAATGCAAGAATTTGCTTAATGTTTACATGATTTCGAAAGCTGCGTCAGAGATACACACCAAACCCTCAGCAGTTATTTGTGCAGGGCTTTTCAAAGCTTTGCTCTGTGACATCGCTGACATTTATTTTTCTCCCTGTTATGAGCCTGTTTAATCTGTGCACCCCACTTATAGCGGGCTCGCTTTCAGAGCCGCTGTGTGATGGCTTGATACCCAAGGAAATAAAAGGAACGTAGATGACAGCTCTTGGATTCTTTTTTTCCTTCTATTTTTTAACCCGACAGTCCACAAGTCACAGAAAGGCTTAGGGTTTAAAAATGAACATGTTTTGGCTGCTGGTGGTGGTACACATGCTTAAGGTCCCCGCCGTGGGACATGAGGCACAGCAGTGTGTCAGAAGATGCCTTTGATGTTCAGGATTTGTACTTGTATTTCCTGTTCAGACCACATCAGACCTCTGCTTTCTTGTGGATTTATTTACTGTTTTTCAAATTTAATTAGCCGTTTTGACATTGATGCGTTTCGGTTGGGAAGGTGTTACAAAGGTTATTCAAAGTAATCTATCCTCGGCACATGGTTGCCATGTGAGTGCCATCCAAAATGTGACAGCCAATGTGCACCCAGACACACAATTAGGAATATGAACTTCAGTGTACGTCAAGGAGCAGCTGGCAATTAGCCCCCCCCCCCCACCCCTCTTCTCCCATAAGTAACTCAGCTCTTCACCTGTAAACTCCAAATACTAAATACTCCCAGCACTTTTGCTTCGGCCTTATGAAGAGACAAAAAAGGGGGTAAATTTAAGCACAAAAAGTAAGGAAATCTGTGTTTTGTGGATTCTTTGTTGTAACAGCGCTTCTTGTGTACTTGTGGATGTTTATTTCCATTTTCAATGCTGCCACACTTGTAAAAACATGCATTTGTGGGATGAGCAGCAGGCTGACTATGTAGGTTGTGCTCATGAAAGATTTGCCAAATTTCAGCTAATGCCAAGCGGCTTTGTTTTTTTCTGCTGTTGCCTCGATTACTTCAATGCCCTCCTAACTGGCCTTCCAGCTTGGGCAATAAACCAAAAACAATAAACCCTAAAACATACAGAACATACAGAACATGGCATAGCTGTTTCCTCTCTTTAACTTCCTAACCTGCGTTTGAATCGTGTCTTAGCTCCACCAACTTGGATGCTGCACTCACCTGAATGCTGATTTAACTGCACTTACTTTCTTATTTACTGTCTTACTGTGGCTTGATTGACTCTTGTTTTGAGCATTGTTTGTCCCCAGATGCTGACAATCAGGTAATCAATGTAAGTTAACGCATCATGGCTAACTCGCATTTCCTGCCTTTTTTTTGTTTTTGGCACGTCGGTTGTGCACATAAGATGCAATTTCCACTTGAACGCTAGAAGTGCTAGTGTAGGTCAGTGCACTGTCACTAAGCTCTTCCGCAGTTGCAGCCTTTATGTACAACCGATAGCTGCTTGTGTTGCTGGTTGTGTTGACCTAGGAAAGCTGCCTGAAGGAACAAGTCAACAAAGGTTGCAAAGGATTTACAAACAATACGCCAATTTCCCACATCGGTAAAATGAGACAACAGACTCCTGTCCTGAAGATATTGATTTTATGCTCTAACATGACATCTCCAGTGATGCTGCGTTATGAAACCTGTTGCAGTCTCTCCACAGGTTTGGACCAAACTCTACCCTCCAAGATGACAATGCTCCTCCCCACAGAGCTGGATTCATCAGAGACTACCTCCAGAATTTTGCAGTGTATCAGTCCTGAGCTCAACCTCATTGGAGACCTGACAGACCAGGTGTCTTCAGGTCATTCCACAGCTTCTCTAGAGGGTCTTGGCTTTGACGGGGCACCTCTGGACGGCTTCTTCTCCTTTTCTGAAACCATTCTATACTAGATTTGTTCAATGTGTTGATGTTATTCTCATGCTGCATCAGCCAACTTTGCCTACTAAACCTCAGTTGGCAGACAACCTGACATTAACTCTGTAGATACATTTGGTAAACCTGAGAAAATAATTTTCTCCTCGTTGATGGTAAGTACGCTCCAAGGCAGCGGTACAAGCCCAAATTATGATGCTCACTCCACCTTACCTCACAGCTTGGATGATGTTATTATGTTGGTAAACTGTGCTCTTTTTGTTCATCTAGTGGAACAATCCAACTTTTGCTTCATCAGTCACTTCCCCAGTTATGCAGAGGTGCTTTTTGGCCAAGTGGTGATGTAGATTCTCAGTCATCCAGACCATAGTTATCTTCAAAGGCTTTAACTGAAGGCAACTGGACTTCTTGATGTTTCACCTTGCATCTCTATGGCTTTTTTGGTTCAAACTGGGAATTTCATGCTTTTAAGCGTTTGAAGTCTTATGTACTAATCACCGACGCATCACCCCTGTGGGTCATTAAGATGAATAACTCTACGCTGTTTATCTGGTCGGCATGAGAGACGTTTTGGTCACACGAATCAAAGGAGCAGATGGTTATGAAACCACCAGGGTGGTGGATTCAAGGCTGGTTAGTGAGTGATGGACAAGAGAAACCTGTGGCCTCCCGCTGCGTTCGGTGTTGATTTTCCTGTTTGACAAAGGCGGCTTCTTCAAGAACCAAGAAAAGGAAGTCCAGTTTCCTTTGATTCAGGCCTTTGAAGATTCGTCTTTGACAAACTTCAGATGTGCTTATGGAAAGCAGCAGCTTCCTCCGTGGTATTTGGCCCTGCCTGTTCTACGAGTCTACGAGATTTTTGTCAGTTCCAGTGATGTCTTCAAGTCTTTAGCTGTTACTCTCAAATCTCTAAAGGGCAACATGTTGTGCCTTTGGAGTCACCTTGGCTTCGCGTCCACCTCTACAAAGAGTAGCCACACTCTTAAAATGCCTCTATTTAAAGACAACTTGTCTAACTGAACTGATGTATGCCTAAACACTT
This sequence comes from Arrhamphus sclerolepis, assembly GCA_037176975.1. Taxonomy (NCBI): domain Eukaryota; kingdom Metazoa; phylum Chordata; class Actinopteri; order Beloniformes; family Hemiramphidae; genus Arrhamphus; species Arrhamphus sclerolepis. Next base: position 13,580 of record JBAMYA010087168.1, on the reverse strand, counting down.
AACATTCGCATAAGCTAATCTGGTATGTCTTCACAGTTCTCCTCTTAAGAACAGCAAACCTGAAATATTTGTCTCTTATTAAAGTAGCTGTAACCGCCCTTTCCGTTTTTTTGAACCAGGATTGTTTTTGAGTGCATCGTGCATTTATTCTGAGGTCTGAAAAAATGGAGCTTTGTGTGAAGCCAAAATAGCATAGCATTCTGCCAGCAGCAGTTAGCCATATGCTCACTCTCAAAATCTAACGCCGGCTAAATTTTCCACTTTTGTCTGTCTTAAAAGGAACTTTCAGAGGAAGGTATTACATGTGAAGAGGCTTTGGGAGAGTCAGTAGCTGTGGAAAAATGGTGAGATCAAAGCGAAGTGAGTCTCCCCTTGATGCTCTCGTCTCACTTCTTGAACTTTTACTAAAGAGCAGAAAACTCTGGGAGGAAAAAAAAAACATGATTCACTGTGATAAACACGGCTCCTTGAGCTTTTGCATGTTTCTTTGCGTTCGTCTTCATCTTCTCTCCTGTTAAGAAGTCAAACATTTGTATGTGAAAAGAATCGTGCTTGTACATGCAGAATGTATGAAGATGTAATCAGTTGTCCCCATAAGGTTTTCAACGCTTATGAGCGTGGCTGACATGGATTAACTCATGCAATAGTCCCTAAAATATCATTTACTGCTTGATTGTTGTCTTCAAGTAATGACTTTAATGACTCCATCTGTGCTGTTTGTCTCAACAGTCGTGATTCTTGATTTTATTCTCATGTTATTGACACACTTATCTTTACTTACTCGCTAAACTGACACGTTTAGTGCTTTATCCCTGTGTTTTGCAATTACTTAACTGTACAGATGACTTGAAGGTATATTTTGGGGGACATCACTTTTTGCTGACAGTTGGATGTGAGATTTTAAGCCTCTCAAATCTCTTCCATTTTCATGAATCTGCGCTCAGAAGCTGATTATCTCAGTTAAGTATAAAAAGTGAGCAGAAGATGGTGAGAATTAAAGATATTAGAAAGTAAGCTGTTGCTGCAGATATTATTATTCCACCAGACTCAACAGCATGAACACTTGTCGCTGCCTGGCGTAAATAAGCAGTCTGTTTAGGATTATGGTTGGATCTCGAGACTCAGATATCCGGATATTCGTTTCCTTCAGTTTTCAATTTAGGTATCCAGATGTTTGAGTTAAACTTTCTTTTTTCTTTTGCTTTCGTCACTGGGGGCCGTGAATATCACCTACATGAATGCTTTAGTTCGTTTTTGCTGCAAAGGGAACGTCAGCATGCCAGCGGCTTCAGCTCTGCGACATACATTCAATTCAGTGACAAGTCAGAAAATAAAACTCCTTCCTTGTTGCATTTATTCCTAGAAAACATTCGTCTGGTGCATTTCTGTTGTACACTGCTCAACTGGTCTTGCATACCTTAATAATTACCCCCCAGTTCATCGTACTCATGAATATACTTTATTTGCCAAGTTATCTCCATTGACTGAAACCAACTACCTCTTTCGTTTTATTTTTTTTAATCAGTCCTTCTTGACTCTGGACACATCTTCTTTTGATGGGAGTGGGTGCTGGTGGTGACACATCCCATCTGCTCTGAAACCCAGCTATAGTACTTGCAACCTGACTTTAAATGGTCCTTCTGGGCTGGTCCTCTGAAGATGATTGACATCCTCAGCGAGCGCAGCTTCCTCTTCTTCAGTCTCAAAATGTGAAGTTAGACTGAATGCTAGAGTGATTTACGTCACCTCTAGTGGGACAGAGTTGTATTACAGGGACTGATGGTCTGACCCACTTGTTAAAAAACGCATTTGAGACTCTTTCATCAACACGACAGATCTACATGGCGTCAAAATGGTGCGATTTCTAGTATCCTTCCTTTTTTTTGGTTTATTTACTGTAATTCCTACATATGGCACCTTTAAACCAGCATGCAATTTGAAACAACTGAAATTGAAAAGAAAAAGTTTTGACCTCAGAAAACATTTTCTTTTTCAGTAAAAGCACATGTTCTGAATTGATGGGCTGAGTTCAGTTCTATTATTCATAAGTGGGTGAAGTCATGTTAGTTAGGTTCATCTGGAACCGTTTCACAATAAAAACCATCGAGAAAATATAAAGATGTTCAAATAAATCTAGTAATTATGCCACATTCTGGATCTTCTGTGGGGCTCTCATCACACAAGGAGGAAGGCGTTGCAGCAATCGAGGCAGGATATCATGATCCATTTCAGTCCAACTTATTATAATTACGTCTATTTGCCAATTTGCAAAAAAAAAAGAAAAAGTAAAAGAGCAAAACAGCAGACTGCATCAAATCTTTAATTCAGTCACATTTCTTGTCCTGGATTATCAGTTTTCTAGAATTAAATTTATGCTCCCACTTCAGCTGTTTGGAGACATCACTTTAAAAAATCACATAAAAGTCTCAAGAAAAACAGCAAACACATTTTCCAAAGACGGCCTTTATTGCGTTCCTTGGTGTGCTGCACCACCATTTACAGTTTAACACAGTTTCTCTCTCCCATTCCCCGTACGCGCCGCTGTGTCATAGAACGCTGCCGCGGCATTAATGTTCACTGCCAGCTTGAAACGTTGAGCAAGATAATGCAAATTTATCTGATGAGATGTGTTATAAGTGAAGGCATAACATGCTCGTAAAATATTTAGGATTATTTAAAGTACACTTCCAGATGTTTTCCAGGGACTTTTTGTACGGCTCTTAAATACAGTACCAACATGACTCCATGGTGAGCATCACTTCATGAGTCTTATATCTGGATTTGATCTGTTCTCGTTATAGAAAAATGAAGAAGCCACAAGAACTAAGAGGTAGGTTGTAGAAGAATCGTGAAAACAGGTTGCTGCTGTCGAAGCCTGACCTGAAACCCCCATTGAGGCCAAGATCACTAATAGTTAATTAAGCCATTTTGATGAAAAAGAAGTCAAGTGTAAATGAAAGTGTCAGTCAGAGTGAGCACTCAGACGCACCTTTTACCCTCACAAAGGAAAATCAGCATTATTCTAAAGCTTGGCAGTGCACTCCAGCAGTTCAGGGTGGCTGGTTATTATTCGTGGTGAAATTAAACCTTGAATGATGTTGGTAAAAATAGTGTGAAACAAGAGGGGGGGGGAACAAAGAAAAAAACAAAGAGACAGGAAAAACATCAAGATGGAGGAGGAAGAGCTGGTACAAATTGTGGGAGACAGGAGAGCTGTGAGGCTGCTGGCTGAAACGTATGTCATTTTAGTGGTGGTAAAATGAAATGTGGCTTGGGGCGAAAGGTAGACAGAGGAAATATATAAAAAGACATCAGTGACTTTTTAAAGCTGAAAAAAGAGAATAAAAGACCATCGCTGCCTTTATTTCAAAAATCCTCCCAGGCTTTTCTGATGTTCAGCTGTTGTATCAAATGATGTAATCCTCACGATCTCCAGTCTTTAGGCTTTACCTGCTCCTGTGGCCTTGGGGCAGGACTGAGGCAGGTTCAAGGCAATGTCCTGAAGACTGTCCCTCTCCTGCCGGATCTCCTGTATGTCCTGTTCGATGAGGGACAGGTGGCTTTGCTGCTCTTTAGCTGCTGAATCCAGCTGCTGGATCTTTGAGCGGAGCGTCGCGCTCTCCACGCTCCCGCGCAGCATGCTCAGGCGGCGCGCCGTCTCGTTTAAGATCCGATCAAATCGCTCCAGTGGCACACTCCCATCTGGTCACGGCGTTCGAAGAACAGAGAAAAAACACAAGGAGAGAACAGACTTGTTTTTCATACTGTTGTCCATTAATGGCTGTCTTGCATTAGTGATTCAAGTAGTGTTTCAGCCTGCGTGATAACCTAATTAGAGTCATTTGGTCATTATCCTCTCAGGCATATTAATGCGTTGAGTACAATGTGTCAAATGAAGTCCTTTTCTGTTGATTCTACAGATTTTTACATTAAATGAGACATAAAACAGCTTCATTTAATTGGACATGTAATCCTAGGTCAGAAATGTATAGCTGAATTGTTATAATGCACTTGAATCTTTCGTCACTTGGCCTTGCCAACATCAGTTATTCTAGTTTTACTGTCTGGATGAGAATGTGGGGAATATTTCCTTGTTAAATGAGCCATTAAAAAGCCCAGAACTCTTTAGTGATCTGACATTTAAGGTAAAACGAAGATTAATAGCTTTTATAGACTGGGAAGACTAAAGAGTAGCTACAGTGACAGTCATCCAGAGAGTGACTTACCAATCTTGTTCATTAGTTCAGTTAGTACATCAGAGTAGGCCTCTAGCTGGAGCTTAGCTGCCTCCACGTCTTCCTTCACGCTGGCCAGGGACACCTTGGGCTGGGCACAAGAAGAAACAAACACTCTGCTAAAGCTGCGCGGGGGAGGAACAGATCAATATGCATAGATTTTGCTCTTCAGATGTTGGAGAGCAACTTGGAGGTAGAAATTTTTACTAAATGGTTACTTAATTTTGTTTTTGGAAAAAGTTAGTTTGAAAAGTTGCTTTGACAGAGGCTGAAAATCATATGAGAGAGAGAAGGTATTTTGAGCTGTGCTCTTTAAAACACTATTTCAAGATGTGTCATCATCTCTCTGCATCAGCACACTGTGTAGCAGGTCGTGTTTGAGCACTTTTTGAGTCCTTTTGACTAAATGTCTGTGCAGATTCTCGGTTATCCAGGCCCCAAGATCTTAAAAAGCAAAACAGATTTTTCCCAGTTCTTATTCATGAGCTTTCCTCAGCTCTGATTGATACGCAAGAAAAACAGTTAACCCTTTTGGGATGGTCATGCAAGCAACCAACCAATCACCCATCCAACCAACCATCGATCAAACCATCAACCAACCATCCATCCATCCGTCCAACCAACCAACCAACCATCCATCCATCCATCCATCCATCCATCCATCCAAGCAACCAACCAACCATCCATCCATCAAACCATCAACCAACCATCCATCCATCCAACCAACCAACCAACCAACCATCCATCCATCCATCCATCCATCCATCCAACCAACCAACCAACCAACCATCCATCCATCCATCCATCCATCCATCCAACCAACCAACCATCCATCCATCCATCCATCCATCCAACCAACCAACCATCCAACCAACCATCCATCCAAGCAACCAACCATCCATCCATCCATCAAACCATCCATCCAACCAACCATCTATCCATCCATCTGTTTTTTAACCAAACTCAGCAGCCATTCAAAATACACCGTCTTAAATTGCAACTATTTAATATGTACCTTCACTCTTTTTAGCTTTTTCACACAATTGTACAATATAATGTCTACGGGTATAAGAAAAGTAATTTGGACGAACACACACATTTTATATAAAATTTTCAAATTCTTCACAGAAAGCTGGCTATAAAAGTATTTGTGTGGAAACAAAATAGCCTCTTAAAATAGCCTCATGCACAATCTGCGTTGCGATTTAAAAGGGTTTTCACAAATTTGCATAAGTTTATACAGTCATTATTCAGATTTCTTTCTTGCTAATTTGTGAGTTAATAAAGTCTGTATTTTTTCGTTTCCACTTGGAAATTTGCACGTTTATAACATTGCTGTTTTGTAATCACATATTTGCAAGTCATAAATGAAGTTTTGTCTCATAGCGCTGTGTGAATTCATGAAGTCAATTTGTGTTTCAAATTTTCCCAGAACTAGCAATTATTTTCTTTCTGTTATTTATTTGAGTTTTGTCATGCAAATTTGTAAGTTTATTTCAAGGAATTTCCCCTTTCTCTGTTATGAAATTTAGCCATTTTTTCTCCTTAAATTGTTCTAATACACTGTCAGCCCTGTATCCATCCATCCATCCATCCATCCATCCATCCATCCATCCATCCATCCATCCATCCCTCCATCCATCCTTCCAACCATCTTAAACTTGCAGCATTTCTTTCCATTAACGCCATGTCTCACTCTTTTCCTAACCTCTGAGCAAGCCTTTCGGGTCACTTATTGAGACACCTGCTCAGGTTTCCACTCTTTCGCACCAACAAATGAGTTTCCTGTTGATGTCTGTCATCGCTTCTAATCCTTGTCAGTTCTTATTCTCTTTGATGCGACACAAACTCATTTCTGGGGTCTTTCATAATACATGTAATTGAGTACACATTTCAAACCGCTTCAGAATCAAAAGTAAAGTGAGCATCTACGCACACACACACACACACACACACACACACACACACACACACACACACACACACACACACACACACACACACACACACACGCACACACACACACACACACACACACACACACACACACACATCAACCACAACATTAACACTCCCCACCTAATATTGCACAAATATGCCCCCTTCATCCTGCTCAGACGGCTACGGCCATTCTGCCCTGAATACAGAAAGTAAGCGGTGGTTGATGGGCTCAGATTATTGGATGCAGATCCTTAGGCTACTGGTGGTTGGAAGGTGCCCTTGGTAGCTTGATTGAATTGGGATCTGGGGAGTCTGGAGGGTGGATCAAGTCCTTTGTCTCTTCACTGAACAGCTTTTGTTGTGTCGTAATCATGAAGGAGACTGTTGCTATCATCTTGTGGGGATGGGCTTGGTCTGCAACAATATGAGGACAATTCACTTGGAAGGTGTCCATATGAAGGCTCACATAAATAACCAAAGATTACCAGCACACAGTGATCACAAGATGATCAGAATGCTGGTGCAGACTCTGAGTGATCCAGTCAAAGGCTTGAAGATTTAACCAGCTGGACTTTCTTCTTTTGGTTCTTGAAGACATGTCACCTTCCAAACCAACTGACAGTTCAGACTGTTGGCCACATTCAACCCTTTGAGGAAGATAATCATAACACTTTTTCCTGTAATTAGAAGTAGTTACTATGTCATAAAACAAATCTTAACAACACACAATTTTCTTTACTTTGACCCTTTGATGCACCTTCAAATAAACTTACGTTCAATTCCCTTCACATAAATGTGCACGTACGATAAAACAAAGATATCAAAATTTTTGTTTAGTTTGGTTTTTCTTTCAGTTTTTTAAGCCAGCATCAGTCTTAACCATAAACATAAAAAAAAACAACCAAAAAAAAACAACCTTCATTTGCTAAGTTCTTGTTGTGATCCAACTCCAATTTTTGATCTAAAAAAGCACCATAAATTATTTATTTTGTATATACCTAATGCAAACTGGATTATTTATGGTTTGACTCTTGCAGCCTGGTGTATGTGAAAGATTAGAAGCAACATTTATCTGTATACATTATTAACTTTTGCTCAATGTCAAGTTCTCACATTGAAGACCCCTCAACACACTTGTTCTCATAGGAATCCGTCCAAATTAGTATCATATTGATCCTGCTCTTAAAAAACAAACAAACAAACAAACAAAAACACACATCTTCTCATTTCTCCACTTCATTTGAAGCCTGAAAACTGAAGTTTGCATTCTGTTTTACTTCGCATGGGGATTTAAATAGATTTCAATGTGTCATGTCTGTTCTTGTGGGAACATATAGTGTGTTATATAGTATTTCATATCATATAGTCTTTCACTCCACATTGGTTTACAATAGACTAAAAATGAAAAATTCATAAAAAATAAGAACACTCAAAGATGCACAGCTTTGCATATAATCAATAATATGCCTAAAAAAATGTTTGGGTGCCTTAAAAGGGTTAAAAATTAAGTACTCTCGTCCTGTGTTTGCCGACCTGCAAGTTAATCAAAGACGTACCTGTGAGCTGATCCGGGCCTTTGCTTCCTCTATTAGCTTCTCCTGCTCAGAGAGCTTCTGCAGAGCAGAGTCTATGTGGGTGCTGAGGTGAGCTGATGCAGTCCTGGCATGTTTGGCTTGGACAAGAATGTCTTTGGATTCCTGCGCACAAAAATGGAGGAATAAAACGTGCATGGAAGGCTTAGAGATGACAGCGATGCTTGGCAGGTTTTTGGTCGAGCTAGTTTTGAAAGAGGAGGAACAGCTCGAAATGATGGAAGGATGGCGACAGCTCGTGAGCCAGCGTGCTCGTGTTGATGGTAACGCTGGAATCAGGTACGGTGAGTCACAGCTAGGGGGGAAAAAAGAAAACTATGCCTCTAAAGACAGCCTTTATTGATTTAATCCTCCTCCGCTTGATCTCATAACACAGATGAGTGAGCTGCGAACGAAGGTTAACAGTTTCATAGTTCTGCATCTATCACTCAGTGCAGGGCTCTGCTCTCTAGGCCACGGGCTCTTCCAGCAGTTCAACCTCATTTCAAGGATTTCATCTGATACCTCTTGTAACTAAGCTCAAACACGACTCTTCAGAGGTGTGTATGAGGAACCTGAACACTGAAATACAAACTAGCATCTCAGAAGCTATGCAAGATGCGCCCGTGCATCAGTGATAACGCTGATTATCAGGAGCTGTCACGACACACAAGGATGTGAAAGTGCGAACAGATAAGGAGTCATTACAATTCATGGGATTTGTGCAACACAATGATGGCAATCCGTGTAACAGGAGTGGTACCTTTGCTACTTCATATGCTGTCTGCTCCGCTTCTTTTGTGATGTTGCTTGAGACGCCGGCATTTTCCACAGCTGGTTCTAGTATCTTCTTGATCTGCGAAACTCTCTTCCTGACATCGCCTAGGACCTTTTCTTCCATGGGTCTCACCTTCTTCACCGCAGCCTTGGTCTGGGCCTGCTGGCGGGGCCAAACCGCAACCATTTCTGTGTCAGAGATGTTCAGATCAAGAAGGGCTCAACTGCTTAAAACTTACTTCACGCGTCGTGACGTTTACGCTGCAGAAAATTCTCACAACATTCCATTTCATACGTTTTCCACAAGAGCTGTTATTGCACTCAATACATGACAAGCGCGTAAAGCCATTATAATGGTGATGACAAATTTATTATAGTAATACTAAACTCTGCAGCTCTTGCGGCTTTTTCATCTCCGTACTTGACATTTCAATTTGAGTTGAATAATTGCGAAACGTTCATCTAAAACAATACAGTAAGACTGATAGATAAGGGCTCACTTTCCAGTTGTCTGTGCAGGGCGATGGCTTCTGATTCCACCTCTTTCCCCATCACCACGGATGACAAAGCCACAACCTTTGCCTCCTGAGCTTGAGCTTGCAGCTTCATAAGGAGATGATGAAAAATGGCATCAGTGGAGGCATATATTCCAGACATGGAACAGTGCTTTTTTTTCTTCTCTTTCTTTAAAGAGCTTATAAAAGTTATAAGATGCAGTGAATTTAATGCTCCTGGAAGAAAGGCTGTCGTAATGGCAATCCTGTGTGTCCAAGCAAACTGTATGACACGGCTGTGGCAAGTTTAAAACTATTATATGATTTTATTGAACCTCTAGTCGAGTCACTAAACTGCGCAGCTCCTTTTATTGATTTATCAAAAGCTTTTGATACTGTTGATTATGCAATGTTGATATAGAGATTTATCAGTATGGGTTTGGCTGACCCATCGAGACCATGTGTTGGTTTCGTAGCTGCCAGTCAGGGAGATCTCAACGTGTACAGACAGAAGGTATCACTTCTAATGTCCTCAATACAGGAATTCCCTAAGGATCCGTTTTGGGACCTCTTTCATTTACTGAATATGATAATGTGTTTAATCGTAAATTTTCATTTTTATGCTGATGATACTGTGACATACATCAAGTTCTCGAGGAGCTGCAAACTGTAAATATGCATATATCTTTTATCTGTTTTCATATCCAGCAATGACTGCAGAAGCTCAAGCTTAAATTACATTTTTATTACAGAATTAAATCGTACCTTTCATTTAAGGCTGAGAAAAAAAACGAGAAAACAACTTGTATGTCTGTGTCGCAGTGATGCCATTTACGTGCATCCTCTCATTGCTCATCACTTCTTGATGCACGCTCATGTGTTAATGTTTTTTATTCTTCTACGTACTAAATTTGTTGTGAGTGTGTTTTATTGTAATTTAGCTAAAAATGCTCCTGCCATTCTGGTCATCACTTGATTATTATAAAGATCCATGAGGTTATAGGTTGTTTTTGTTTTGTTTTGTTTAAGTATTAAAGGCCCTGTAATTTATAGTTTTTTTGTTACCTTCTATTTTCTCATATGTTCAGCTGAACAACCATGAAAGGCTCTAACGTTAGCCTGTATTTTTCTGTGTAATAACCCACGCTTCACTACTTCTTCTTCTCTGTCAATGCTGAAGGTTTCACCACACCCCCCATCGCTCAGTGTAGTTACCTTCGTGACGTCGTCCACCTTCTCCAAGTTCTTACTGGTCGTGCGTATTACAGGCTCCATCTCTCCTCTGATCTCACCAATGAGATTGTCTTTGGTCTCAATTTGCTGGTCGATATCCTCTGCCTCTTTTAGAAGTTTTTTGCCCCACTAAACAGGAAACAGCAATGCACAGAAGTAGAAATTTAATTTGATTTTAATATCACTATCACTGAGACGTACTTGCGGCCATTCACAGTGGGTGCATCAGTCAATATAAGTGTCATTTTCCAGCATTGTGCCTGCTAAGACGAAGCAGTGGTTTATCAAGTCCCTCTGGAGTTACCCTAAGAGCTGCATCTACAGCCAGAATTGTCTCTCCTGTGCCTGCTCAGTGCTCCTCTCTGCTTGCCAAACGATAAATCAAGAGGAAAATTTGAATTGCTGCCTGCAGGTTGTTGGCCTCCACCAACCAGTCAAGTTCAGCGTGCCGCTGTTGCTTAGTTATATTGTGGAATCACCTATTTGTCAAGGACACATCAATATCACAGTGAGTTGAGAGTGAGGACCAGATGTATCGGGTGAGCGCACAATCAATTTCGACAAGTTTTTGTATAAATTATTCTGATTTTTGCTTTTCTAAATTATGAATGGGATGACTGGTTGGATGCACAGAAACTACTGATGATATACTCATAAGCGCCGCCACATATGAACCCTCAGCAGGTCCGTCAAGCTACCCTCCACTGAAGCTCATTAATTATGCCTGTAAGACTCAGGAGCCAATCAGATCAGTCTATCCTTGATGAGCGTCTCTGGGGGGGTTTAATGTGATGACGACAGAGCTGAGACGTTGTAGCGAGCTGGTTCAAATCAGCTTTGGCATCGACAGTTAATGAAAGACTTGGACTTCCATTACGATCTTTTAGGTACTGTGGTGGATGAGGTCCATCTTATTTACAAATGGTAAGAGACATCTGGTAAACTTGCTCTAATGACAAAGGAAGCTACTCAGGAAGTAATCTAACGTTAGCTGCAGCCAGCTGTCTGATACGTGGTTCAAATATTCAGGTTATTCTTAAATTCTGCTTGTAAAAAACGGCAACAATCATCAGATTCCATTTGCATCGTATTGGCGTCTCTCTCCATTCCACAACACTCCACCATTGACTCTTTTGCATCGCTTTGAATAAGTCGCCTTGTCTGTTGCTCTGATTGGTTGTCGTGCTAGCCAACTAGCTGCTGTTGGTAACTCCTCCTGGGTGATGGGGCCATATGGTTCGTTTTCAGACCATCTGTCTCGATGTGGGTCCGATCTGTCAGGCTAGCAATGCAGAGCTTCAAGCGAAAACCCACGTAGATACAGAGAGAACATGCAAATCAATCCCCGGGTCTCCTCTGGGATCGAACCCAGAACCTTCTTGCTGTGAGCTGAGTGCTAACCACTCCATGTTTTATATCGACAGTCATGACATCATCCAGAAACTGCTCACGTGCATACGAGTCATATTAAATGAACCAGCAGTTCTTCATGTATACTAATGCGGGGACGTGCACATGATTATAGAGGGGCTCAAGCACCCCAGGGCCCTATGTGTGCACGTGTCCAGCTATGTCAGCCATTTAATGCGGTGCTTTAAATTCTGTTTACAGGCTGCCCAGACTGACCTCTGTTGCGTAGTTGGTTGGATGTGTCTGGTTGAACTGTGCTCGGTCAGTCTCTGACGCTGTTCTGGAGTCTGTCAGAACCAGCTGATGTAAGGATGACGTGATGTTGCTCAGGGCGAGCTTTAAACCAGCGTCTTCTTCCTCCAGGGCCAGCTGTTGGGCCACGGTGTCATTCAGCTGCACAGTCAGGTTCTCCTTCTGCTGCTGCATTTGTGTTATTCTGACAAGAAAGAAGTCAGAGAGAAGAAAAAAAAAGTAGTTAAACAAAAGTATCTATGTTTTCCTGCTACACTGAGTAATTAGTGTCACACACATATGTTTGGATTAGACACACTTAAAAATGATCTCACTGTGCCATACTGACATCAGTGTAAGCCTCAGAACAAGGCGATACAGATTGTTATACCCGTGTAAAGAGCTATAAAGAGACATTGACGTTGTTGTGCAAAGAAAGCATGATGAATCCATGAAAGGTGTGAAGCGCAGAGCAGTCAATCCTAAATTGTCATTTTATCACCTCCGCTGCTGTAATGGTACCCAATCTGGTTTTCCTCGACACGGCAGATACTAAAAGAAAAAGAAAAAAAACAAAAAACAAAAACTGTACATGTCATCTCCCGTTTCCCCTCCTGCGTGCACAAAAAGCTCTTCGGGTTCTTTGAGGCTGGGAAACTTTTTTTTTTTTTTTTAAAGTGTGACGTGTCTGTTAAGAGTCACAATATTCTGGAATATCAAGACACTTAAAAGATAAATAGGTCAGTTGTTGAACAGACAACAAACACGGCAGTCTGTAAAATCTAAGAGAGATATCGTTGAAAATAAATTTAATTTTTCATTCTCTTTGAAGAAAAGCACTTGGGGTTGTCTTTGTGAAATGTGAACAGAATTCATCTAATGAACTAAGGCCAGTTATAATTATAACTTTATCAAAACTGGAGAGATGACTGAGAGATCAAGACACTGCCTTTCTGGTTGGTGTCAACACAGCTGGAGCAGCTGGAAGCTCCCTGAAATCATGTTTTTACTGATTTCCAGTTATTCAGCAATCCGTCCAGCAGTGATGGATGGGTGAACCACCTTGAAACATGTGACCACGCAACCTGGACAGCCATCGTCAGAACTCAGAATTAATCTGCTTCCTCTGGATTCCGTTTAGACTTCCAGAAAAAAAAAAAAAAAAACATCCTCTGACCTGTTTCAATCTACAGGAGTGTTTCTGTTTCATCAAACAGAGAGGAGAACGTGGCTCGGAAAAACTGAAATAAGCCGACTTGAAGACATAATGGCTCATTTAATGAGGGCAGGTGTATCATTTTTAAAGCGGAGATGAGAAGAAGCCTTTAAATGACGACTCAGTGAATTCAGGTGAGTCTTCAGACTTCCGGATTAACAGGATGAAATCTCCGACTCAGCTGACATGCTGTTTGTGTTGTAACGTAGAGGACAGACATACACCGGTCCAAAGCTTTAGGACACCCAAATTCTTCCTTTTTTTATATACATTTTTTAAAAGTTCAATGAATAGCTTAAAATTATATAAAAAGGTAACTAATGAAGGCAGCACGGTGGCTTAGTGGTTAGCACTGTTGCCTCACAGCAAGAAGGTTCCTGGTTCGAGCCTCCACTGGGGCCTTTCTGTGTGGAGTTTGCATGTTCTCCCCGTGCTTGCGTGGGTTCTCACCAGGTACTCCGGCTTCCTCCCA
>JBAMYA010087148.1:0-22341 GCA_037176975.1 Arrhamphus sclerolepis | reverse complement strand
GTGGCGGGGCGCTCCCTTAGAGATAGGGGGAGGAGCTCGGAGTTGAGCCGCTGCTCCTCCACATTGAGAGGAGCCAGAGGGTGCTCGGCATCTGTATCGGATGCCCCCTGGACGCCTCCCTCCGCCTTGGGATCCTCCCAGAAGAGCTAGAAGAGGTGTCTGGGGAGGGGGAAGTCTTAGCGGGTATGGTCATTTGTGCGTTTTACTGTTTAAATGACCCCCGCCCCCCACTGAATCTGTGACTGGAGGTCGTTCGCGTGCACGCGTGTGATCACGATAACGTGCATGTTTTTACACATCTGATCAGCGTACAATGCGCGAGTGACAGGTGTGTCTGATGAAACGAGTAATTAAACAAGTCTGTAGTTTTTGCGCAGCAAAATGTGGTCGCATGAATAAATCACTGACAAGAATTTAAAGCAAACATAGTATATTATGGTTAAATATATATATTTTTTAAAATTTAGGACAAATAGGCTATAGAGACGGTTGTTATAACCTGATTAAGTGTTAAGCGCATGGAGCGAACGATCACTATGACGTGCATGTGTTCACTCTGGTAGCTACAATGAGCCCCTGAGGTGCGTCTACAGTTTCTTCTTTTTCATGTGTTAAATAAGTTCGTCGTCTTTGCACAGTAAAATGTGGTCGAATAAATCACAGACTTGAATCTCAAGCAAACAATTTATGTCAGGTTTCCTAGAAATATATATTTTTATTTGAGGACAAATAGGCTTTACTGACCATTGTTGTAACCTGATTCATTGTATCACCATGTATGTGTGTGCACGTGCGTGCCACGTGCTCGGGAGTATGATCGGCGAAAACATTTATGAAGAAAGGACGCGTTCGTTTTTACTGTAGGCCTTCTTTGGAAGTGTCCGACACGCAAAGCTCAGATACTACGATCTACGTGTGCGATCTGTGTATGTGTGTGTGTGTGTGTGTGTGTGTGAGATCATGGATTAATGCGCAGCAAATCCGGTTTGATGTGTTCGTTGATCACTCTTTTTATTTTAAATAGGCTATACGATATAATCTTTCCTCCCTAGATTCTGTCCATCAGGTCTTCACATTGCGTAGTAATGGTATTTTTCCTTTCAGTTAAAAACTTTGTACACAGTTTAACTAAAAATAGCCTGTGTGTAGGCTACTTGTATAGGAGTTGTCTCACACAGAAACAATTCACCCTGCAAGACAACAGTTTAAGCTCCAGCAAAACGTTTGTACACAAACGTGGTCATACATGTGCAGAAGTATTCTAGATTGCTCTGCATACGTGTGTGAGGCTGCTAGTCTGGGTGCAGCTACATGTTGGATACGTGACCCAGCAGATTGCTGTATAAATTGGGGGGTTATTTGTGGACACAAACGTAACTGCTTGGCTCGTTGTTTATCCTCTATGAAGATTCTGCAGCTGTATATTTAACTCCACACCTTTTAAAATGTTTTGTTCTTCAGCTTTTCTTAATTTGTATTACAAAGTAATGGTGTTTGTAGAATTTTCTTTCTACTCATATGAAATATAAGTATAAAATTAGAAATAAAGTAAAATGTGTCATCGTTTTAACCATGAACTGTAACCAGTGGTGGTAACCTGGTAACCCCAAGTATAAATTATGCAAATGAGGTGGCGTGCACATGCATTTCACATGCATGCGCACTACAGCCTCTATCTACTACTAGTGTTTATGAAGCCAGGCAGTTATGAGTTGCTGAAATAACCAGAGACCTCATGGGAAAAGGCGTGGCCTTGATGATATCACAAGTTTTTTTTTTTTTTTTTTTAATATCCCAACATCTCTACATCAGTATACATCTCTGCTTCATACATATGCAGATCCCCACTGCCATAGGCACTGATTCGCCCCATACCATAACAGAAACAGTATTTTTTCACCTTTCATTGCTAACAGCTTTCACACATGTTCATTTTTCCTCAAAAGCCGGTAGAAATGAGGACTCGTCTGACCTGAGAATGTGTCTGATGTCTCTACGTTGATCTTCTCGCCTCTGTGTCTATATTAGAATGATGGTTCATGCAGTGCTCCCTGGCTGCTCAAAGGTCTTGTAGTCCTGAAAGCATTATCTTTGAACATAAACCAAATAAATGCAGCTGGAGGGATACATATGAATGCTTTCTGTACTGACGAAAGAAAAAACACAATTGAAGGCTCATGAACTGACGGGCTGGAGTGAATGCCAGACAATAGATGGATGATTGGCCTTCAGCTCTTTTTCACTGCTCATTTTGTTCCTTATCCCAAAGATCTGAAATATTGGGTATGATGGTCAAAGATTTGCATCTCCGAGTACTGTGGATGCGCTGACATAATGGAGATGGGAGTCGTTGAATGACTGGAGTCAACAGAGGGCTTTGTTTAGACCCAAATCGATGTGAATAATTCCCGCGTGTCCGTTTATTGACATTTTGATTGTGACCTTCAACTGAATGATGGATTTAATCAAATGTGCAAACAAATGAAGAACCAACAATGTACATCTAGTATATTATATTTATCTGCTTTCAATGTGCCGTTTAGTTCAAAAATCTTTCAGTTAGTCTTTAAAGTTGTATTTTTTTTTTTTTAATTCACTTTTTATTTTATTTTTTTACAGAAGAAGGAGTGGACATGGGATGAGAGCAAGATGATGGTGATGCAGGATCCAATTTACAGGTATGGGGATTTTTTTTTCTTTTAATATAACTTTCCTTTTCTGTAGCTCATCTTGAAATCCCAATTAATGTGTTTTTAGTGCTTATTGTAATTGCTTTGGTTCTTATGGCCCATTGGGCCTTTTCCCATATGAATTTTAATCCAAGTGTGATTAAGTGCGCTGTGGTGGCCGAGAAAATGAGAACATTTTCTTTCTTACTGAAAGATTTCATAATCCAGGGAGGAAGAGAAAAATGTTGCCGCTATTTGATTATAACACCCCGAAAAGAAGATTTCTGAATCACTGATGCATAAACATTGTCAAGACAGAAAAGGGTGTTTGATCATAGCTGAATATTACATGCAATTGTTTTTAGTATTGTGCTTTGATAAAACGCAAATTAGCCGTAGCTCCAATTAGACAACTGTGAACCTTTTATTTTAATAATGCATATATGAATAAATTAACCATTCACAATGGAAAATAAGCACTGAAGTCTAAAACATTTATGTTATGAATGTTCAAATAAATGTTCCAAGTTTTGTTTTCTTTTGTTAAAGGACGTTTTGAACATCTAAACCGTCATCATCCATGCTCACGTGTGTTTTTCAGACATTTGAACTTCAGGTTTTGCTCCAGCGTTCCCTCTAACCAACCATGCTGTGTCGTCAGCATTGTCAGTAATTAGCTTTTCATTGTAACATCGCAGTTCTGCCAAAATCACAGTGGTGTTCGAGCCACATCCTTACTCTAGACTGCACGTTATCTTTGTCGAAACACCAAATTTTCTCCAAATGGTTTTCATCAACACACCAGAGCCCCACCCTTTCAGCCCCTCTGTTGTAGAGGAAGCTAGTTTTGGGCGTGGGATCTCTCTCATTAGGGGCTGTTAGCTTTATCAGCATGCCATCAGCTGACACACCTCAGCTGTTTAATAGCCGAAGAATGGGCTGCTTCTAATTGAACGATGTCTCTTTCATGTGGTGTTAAGCGAGAAACACACAGTATGACAGTACGTAGTCATGATAAAGAAGCACGTTCTCTGTCAATAATCAGGTTTTACATGTCAAACAGAACACATTACATAATGCACTGTGTCCTCCATCCATCTATAAGCATAGCAGCCTAAGCAAAGAGGTGCAGACCTCCACCCTCCTCCTCCAGCTCTTCCAGGGGAATACCAAGGCGTCTCCATGCCAGCTGGGAGATGTAATCTTTCTAGCGTATCTTAGGCCTGCGCCGGGTGCTCCCCTTAGTTAGACAAGCCCAAAACACGTCCCTGAGGAGGCGTCCTGGAGGCATCGTAGCCATATGCTGTAAAACTAATGACATCTTTACTGCTTCTAGGGGGACTTAAGGAGGACCAGGTGGTGCCACTCAAACACATTCGAATAACTGATCAACAGTGACTTTAAGCACCTCAACAAAAGCAGACTCGATGGTAGTTCTGTACACTGGAGCATTCAGAAGTGTGCTAACAAAATGCCAAAAAGAGGAAGATATCAGCAATGAGCATAGAAAAGCTTTTGTTGTTGCCCATCATTCTGGGAAGGGTTATAAAACATACATGATACATACATTATGAGGGGAAAAAAATATCTACAAACAAAAAGCATTTGCAGACACTTGAGCTGAATCTCAGACTCTACAAGCCTGAACTAGCATGTTTACAGTCAAGAACTGACAGGACATGTATGGTTCATTTGAAAGGATTGCCTTCTCTCTAACAACAACATGAAAGCATGGTTAAACTTTGCAAAGCTGCACCTGAACAAGCACACAAATTCTGAAACAGTTTCTCCTGCCAGTAGAGGAAGAAAAGAGGAGGGAGACTGGACAGAGAGGATGAGGGACAGAGAGAGAAGACGTACAAAAATATATTAACATGTGGTGGTGGGAGGGTCGGGCTACAGGTTGACCATGTGAGTTGATGTTCTACAGTGGAGAGACAGGTGTATGTGAATGTTGGGAAGGTCAGAAGATGGAAGGTGGGGGAGAGGAGGGGGCGAACACAGCATCATCATGGTATGACCTGCAGAGAGAGAAGGGAGATGGAAGAGAGACTGCAGAAGATGGACAGATTTAATGTTATTAAATGATTCAGGACAATTTTAAACTGAGAGACAGGGAAGAGATGCTCAGTGGACAATAGGTCTCCCCCAGCAGCGTAGGCATACAGCAGCATAACTAGGAGGTGGTTTAAGAGACCACAGTTAAAAGCAAGGTCTTAAGCCAGAGGGAGTCTGCTCTAGAGTAAAATGAAATTAGGTCATGCAGCAGGACAACAATCCCAAGTACACCAGCAAATCTCCATCAGATTAAAAAAGGTCATTTTTGTTGTTGCAGTGGTTCAGTCACATTCGAGACATCAGCCTCGCCGAGGTGGAACCTTATGTCCTACATATTTGCCCACAAGCCTCAATGAACTGAAGTAACGTTGTTCCTCAGCAACATTCCTCTGCAGTTATATCAGAGAGTAAAGTAAGTTAGTAAAATTTATGTATACAGCGCTTCTCATGGAGAGATGCTCACAAAGGGCTCAAAACACAAGGTGACAAGTAAAACCATAAAACAGGTGTACAAATAGAAGAGAGTCCATAAAAACAAAAACAAAGACAACTAACGGATGGAAACAGTCAGAATATAATTACAACCGTTACCAAAAGCCTGCCTGTCCAGGTATGTTTTAAGATGTTGTTTAAAGACGTTTAAAGAGTCTCTCAGGTTCCTGTGGAAGAGTTTTCCACAGTGTCGGTGCAACAGACTGAAAGGCTCTTTCTGCCCTGGTTATTAGCCTAGTTAAAGGCATAACTAGAAGACCCTGGTCGGCAGACCTGAGAGACCTACTGGGAACATGGAGGCGAAGAAGTTCAGATACTTACCCTGGAGTCTGACTATGAAGAGCTCGGAAAGTTAAAATCAAGGTGTTAAAATGAATTCTGTGGCGAACAGGAAGCCAAGTATCGAGGCCAGGATGGGAGTTATACGGCAGCTCCTCCCAGATTTAGTCAGCAGCGTTCTGAACCAGCTGTAAGCGGTTAATGGCTGCTGTACCGTGAATAAAGAGCTGCAGTAGTCCCGCCGTGATGACACAAAAGCGTAAAGACTGACTGCGATTTCTTCAACTCAGTAAGCTTCTGCAACCTCACGAATCACGGCATAAAATCTATTTTAGCTGACAATGTTTCAGCATTTTCTCTAGATTTCTTTTTAAGTAATAACATCATGTAAACATAATAGTGATGTAATAATGATTTTGTGTTTATTTTTCTGTTTTTAAAAAAGAATTTTGTTCCGATGCGTAAAATCTTTGCTGCAGGATTTTTGTCTCCTAATTTTTTTTATTTCAAAGAATAATTTATAACTGTTATGAGACTTGAGCAAAAGTCATAAATAAAGTGCCCATACCTCAAGTTTTTTGGGGAAAAAAAATCTCCTCTGACTGGCCGTTTCCTCAAATACAAGTTTATTTATTTATTTTAAACTTTAAAGGTCTTGATAGGAATTATTTACGCGTGTAAACAGAGCAGCCCTCCTCCCCGATGTATGAACCTGCTTTACAGATTCAAACTTCCCAGATCGATAGCTCGCATTCGAAAGGCTGTTGAAACACAGCAACAGCATGCTAGAAATCAAGCTACAACCTCCTCTTTTCTTTTCTTTTCTTTTCTTTTTAATCAAAGCAAAGCGTTTGCTGAGCTGGACAGGTTACATTTGTCTGTGTATGCAAAAGCTTCTGTGTGAGCTGAATGTCGAGGCTCATTTCTCGTAATGTTTTCCAAATCCATCCGTAACTTTGAGAAAATGTACCTATTGCATAAGCTCATGGTGAAGATAATTAAACTTGTGAGAGAACATTTAATTATTAAAATCCAACTTAAAGTGGCACAAAGTAACTTTTGCAATTTTTTAGCTCAGTGCGTCCACCTGTGGGCATGAGGTCCCTCAGTGTTGTTACAAGTTGGACAAAAACAAATTACTGGGTTAGTGTACAAATGAATATAAACATATTAATTCTGAAATAATTAAAAAAAAACACAACTCTCATAGTCAGACAGCAACACCCAGATGATGCTGCTGAAGTTGAAGTTGGGCTGATCCCAGCTGATGTAAACACTCAACTGGACTGAAACTGGGCCACGAGCTTCACCTGCTCCGGGCTGTGACCTGAGGCAAGTACTGAAAAAAGTTGATGCAGAGTGAGAGAATAATAATACAAACAAAAAACGAAGCCGTAGAGGATTCGTGGAATTCAATTTGAAGGTGTTTCTCTGCTAAATCCTTCACCACTGTTTAAATTTACAGCCAAAGGCTGAACCAAAGATTTATTTGTTGTTTTGGTGTGTTGCTACCAGAAAACCCCGGTGCCCATGAGCTGAAAGCAGGAGCTACTGCCACATACTGTGGAGGAGTCTCACATGCTTTGGCTGAAAATCGATTCTCTTCGTTTGCATGTATACTGGGACTTCACTGGGACACCCCTCTCTGGTTGCCATGGCATTCGTCGTGATAATGTATGTTTTAGCTTTATCATGTAGCGTGTGGCTAACTCTGCCCTGCAAATTTGTAACAAGTCCGATAAAAGCAGTTGTACACTGGCAGCTAAGAGGGCTGTAATCATTTTTATGGTGCACAATGCTGACACGCAGCTTGTAAGGCTCAAATGGAGATGTTGGGTAAAAGATTGGGGCGTTTTAGTACCTCTGAGCTTTTAAGCTCTTTAATAAATGCCGTGACCTTTATTGTAAGTTTGGTCAAACAAGAGGAGTTAAGAATCCTTAGACTCCAATAAAACAGTAAAAACCAAGTCAGACCCTGCTGTTGTCACACATCATATTCTCTACTCTATTCTACTATCTCTATTCAACCTCCAAACACACATTGACACACTCAGTCCCAGGCGGATGCAGCTCAAAAGTGAACCCAGTGACCCAGTTGGGTACACATAGTTTGAGTTTCTGGGAAGGATTCTTTCAGAAAGATCGGTTTTGCTCAGCTGTTTGTGTACTCTGGGCTGACGTATTCTGAGAGATTCTGTTTAACTGGAGATGCTTTAGCTTGCTCCACGTATCTCAGCTGTGTGCACTGTTTTTAATATTACAGTCACACACATCCCCCACAGGAAGCGACTGGAAACCCAAAGAGTAAAGCGGAGTATCATGAGTATGCCTCATCCATCAGTCACTGTCATCTGCTGAACCGAGTCTGATGGGTCTGTGCAGCGTCTTGTTTTGGACTTAGCTGCTCTCAGGCTGACGGGGACTGAGGAGCCCCCAAAGCAAATTAAAAATACCGTGATATGAAATGTTGGCCACACCGCCCAGCCCTGTTTGTTTTGAGAGTGACAAAAAGCAAATGAGGTTCCAACAGAAGTCTTTATTTTATCCTGGTGGTGAATGAGTCTGAGGAGCAAACCAAGTGGGAACAGCCAAAACCAGAACCAGGAGGCTGCTTTCACACCTACACCATTTGGTCCGCTTGAAGCGGACTGGAGTCCGGAACACCTGCAAGTGTGGTTCGTTTGGGCTGGTGTGAAAGCGGACCACTTTAATTTGGTCCAGACTAAAGAACCGTACGGAGACCACCTTCTGGAGGTGGTCTCCGTACGGTTCCATGTGGACTCCAGTTCGGTTCGCTGCTGGTGAGAACGCTGCCCGGCCTCGATTCGGACCTACTCTGTAGCTTTTTGGTCAACCGAAGCTTCCGTAGCAGACGCGTGGTGTTTTTGGAAGCATAAAATTTCTCCGCACCAGTTTGTTTTGCAGCCGATGATGGTGATGGTTCTACAACACGTCTTCTCTGCTCCAAAAACAACTGCAGAGTGTTCTCGTATGCGAGTTTCATAATAGAACAACAGCAGTATTTATGCTGCACAGAGCAATGATCATAATATGCAGCCGCAAACACTGGCAGCAGTGCACAGTTCATCGTTAAGAAATAAACAAACGGCATAATATATTTTTTTTTCCGGGATTTTTCCCTCTTCACATGCTGCGTCAGCTTTCATCTACGTCACCCAAAAACACGGTATTTTGTGAACAGCGCCGCCACATGAGTGGCATCAACAGTGGTTGGTTCGTTTGCAGAAACACTGGTGTGAATGTGAACCGAACTAGTTAAGAACTGCAACATTGTAACAAATTTTGGGCCCAAGCGAACAACTGTACCAGACCAACAGGTGTGAAAGCAACAGTACGGACCAGTAAGGTGAGACAAGACAATATGTAGACGCCGAGACTGATGAGGTATCAGGGAGATACGGACCACAGCAAGACAAAGACAGACGTTCAAAGTAAAACAGGAAGTAAAGCAGCATCAGAGAAGGACAGAAAACCAGAGAGACAAGAGACAAGAAATTATAACAAAACAGCACAATTCCAAAACCCTACCAGTAAATCCTTTGAGTCCTGTGGGTTTGTGTGGTGGGCCCTCAGTGGATTGGGACCAGTCCTCACAGCTGCAGTCAGGTCAATCAGAATTATATCTGAGGTGTTTGAGGACCAAATTAACACTCCAGAATATTTGTGTGATTGCCGAGCTCTGCGAAGAATAAATAAAACAAACAAGCTGAGGGACGCGTTGCTGACCTGCTGGTGACACGTGTTGACTGTAAATCCTGGTCCATCTATGTGGCTGCGGGACTCTTTGATGCTGTCAGTCAAGCAGATCATCTGATTGGTCAGCTTTATTGTTTAATATAATTTTATCTGTGGTACAGAAAACTCACCCCCGTACAGTTGTCATGGATGTGATATGTAACTACAGATGAAGAAAACGCTTTCTGTACCTGGATGTAAATGTGTTTAATTCTGCTGCAAAGTTGCAGATTTCGTCTGTTTTGGAGGCCGCACCTAGTGGTCAGTCGAGGAACTGTAACCAAACGTAGTTCCTGGATGAACTTCAGACTGGAAGTGGGATGGCTGCTGACTGGTCATGCAGCTACTGTTGGATGTTGACAGATTGTGGCGTCTGAAAAAATTATAATTTAAGCGGCAAATTAAAAAAAACAATAAAAACCAAAAACAGTGTTTGACATCATCTCAGCGTTTTCCTTATAAATGTTTTTTTTTAAAAATGTAAATATATTCTAAAGACTCTGTATTTATTTTACATAAATGTTTAAAAGACAGAGAGAAAAAGGGAAAACAAACAAACAAACATTATGTAGCAACAGTCGTACCGACGGGGTTGCTGCCCTGTAGATTGTTATTGTGAAATAATCAGCTGGGGCATTATTTGCTCTGTCTTTCTCGTGCTTGACCGCCTCCACATCTGCCTCTGCAGCTGCTTCCACACTTACACTGACGCTGATTTATGTGCATTATAATTGGGGGCAAAAAATAAACAAAGGAATTTCCATGAAAAGAGACAAGAGACATTTTGGAATAATTTCAACATGCAACATGATTCGAGCAGCAGCAGTCTGACCTTGTGCACCAGTGTGAAAGTTATCTTCTTAAATTATGATAATTATTGGCTGCATTCTCATATGAATAAATGTCTTGTCTTTGATCTGTACGTCTTTGGGCTACCTCTTCAACAAACAGTAGAGATAGTTCTGCATTATCTTTGTCCTTGAATTCTTTCTTGAAAACATTTTAAGGGCAGTTGGTCTTTCAGCTTGGACATTTAAAACGCTCTCCCTGTGTAATGTTTTTATAAAACTGACATTGAACTGTAAACAGGAATCAAATATCTCCTATTTGCATCATCAAAATGCAAAGTAGAAGACTTCCCTTAGTCAGGGGAAATCCCCATGTGAAGAAAAAAAAGTGCAAACGAAACCCTAGGTAGGTTTGAATAACATGTTTCATGCGCTAATGTGATAAATATTTATGTAAAACTTTTTTAAATGCAGGGAGGAAAGCGCGCATCAAAGATCCCTGGATGGTTTTAAATGCTCCTGTGAGGATTTCTCAGATGCTTAATGGCTTGACGCTGCGTGCCTGAATCATTTGGGAGGATTTGCTGAGCGCTTTGCATATTTTCCTTTGTGCATTCCTTTTCATCTTCAGCTGCTTTCTGGCTGGAGCTGCTGGCTTGCTGCCACAGAAGCCGTCCACCACCTCGAATGCAAAATCAGCGCTGGTGGGAAGTTAACGCCGTCATAATCGAATTCACTTGCTTCACACTCATCTGTTTCTCCAGACTTATCTAAAGTTGATGCAGCCCACAAGCAGAAACACCCTCAGATGGATGGTGTGTGTTTGTCAGCTGAGGAGAACGGTTCCATCCAGGTTCGTTTGTTTCTTCTGATCTCAGAAATCCAGATTCAGGAGAGAAAGGCGGCTAGCATTGAGCTTTAACTGCTACGCTCCCCACACTATCATGGTCAAAGCTGCACTTACTATTCCAATAATGTCTCTGTGGTTCATAACTGATGGTTTTCAAAGACCTGTGTGTGAAACTTTTTTATAGTTTGCTGCTCAAGCTATAAAGTTGTCTTGTAGTCATGTCAGCGTTTAATTTAGTCCAATAACTAACAACTAAAATAAAAAGAAATTAAAATGATTGTTCAAAAAAAAAAAAAGATCTCAGTCATAGACTTCTTAGAAGTAGAATTTCTTAATTGCTTTATTGCTGTGTTTGTAATTGTTTTTGTTTGTTTTATCAAAACAGGTCTGTCTTGTAAATGAGATCTTGAATCTCAATGAGACAACCTGAATAAATAAAGGTCAAATAAATAAAATAGACTTCCTGTGAGTTAAATGACTACAAAAGATGTTAACTGACTTGCAGAGCTTCGTGCAGATGTGCATCACTAATGCTGTCGCTTTTTCTTTCCTTAAAAAAAATATGTATGTATATAAATATATATATATTGTTTCCATCAGAGTGATCAAAAAGATTAAAATTACAAAATTACACACACAGCCTGCAGGACAGAAACTTTTTTGCCGCAATTTGCATGATAGATGACGTTCGGTTATGGCAGAGAGACGTGTCCTTGACTTCTGTTTCTCCGCCGTCTGTTTCTCCTCGTTCATACAAATATCCACAGAAGTGCTGGATGGTCATGAGTCATTAGATACTTCCATACATAAATGGGGAGTTTAATCAAGTTTTGACATGTATTTATTTTTCTTTCACAACGTATTTTCATCCTGCATAAGTGGCTCCATTTAGCTTGTACTTCTGTGTAAATGTGCATTGCTTTTAAGGTTTGTTAATTAGATGTATGACAGCCAAAAAAGAAAGTAAAGAGCTCTTGAATTTACAGATAAATATGCGGTAAAATGCATGACAGAACCACCTGATGACATACTCACCATCATCATTTCAAATCCACCTTTTGAACTAATTTATTGGCCACTCATGCTTCAGCAGCTCATTGCATTTAGGCTCTTGGACAGTCTGGAGTTCAAACCGAGCACCAGAATGGGGAGAAATAAAAGATGAGCGGCCGGATAACTCAGTTGGTTGAGCAGCAGCACATGTACAGAGGTTATCGACCTCCCGCAGCGGTCACAGGTTCAACTCCGAGCCTGTGATCCTTTGCTGCACGTCTTTCCCTTCTCTCTCTGCTCCTCTTGTCTGTCTGTTGACTTTCGATAATAAAAGCCACAAGAGCTACAAAAGGGGAAGGTGCCAGACTGACTGGTCTGAGAATTATGCTAGATTTCAGAGGTAGGAGGAGAATGGGCAGACTGGTTGCAGGCGATAGAAAGTCAACAGTAACTCAGATAGTCACTCGTTACAACGGAGGTGTGCAAAAGACCATCTGCAAACACAAAAGCCAGCGAACGTTCAACTAAGTGGGTTACAGCAACAAAAGACCACAAGTGGAACTTGTGTCTCCTAAACACAGGAAAGTGGGGATGAGGCTTTAATTTGCATGAGGTCACAAAAATAATGTTAAAAAAAGAAAGGTCACCTGGTCTGATGAGTCTAATTGGTCAGAATTTGGCAATCGATGCTGTTCCAAACAAGCGTTGATCCATCCTGTCTGGTTGTGGTGGTGTAAAGGTGCGCCCTTTAGACCTCTTTGTACCCTGAAAATGAGAAAAAATTGAACTATTACATGTTCATTTGAACCGCTGGCTTTTATTTCCACCATTAAGAGCCGAGATGTTTATTGTTATGTACACAGGAAAAGGAGGTTGTACTGGGCAAAGAAATTCTTATTTTGCAAAGTGGTTTGACACCATGACATGGACAAGATGGGCAAGCATTTTTTTGTTCGTTTGTTTGTTTTAAAGTATTGTGCAAGGATGGCTATAGTACAAATATTGTCATTAGAAACAGAATATGCAAATATTGCTAAATAATAATGATGATAATATACATATATGTGCTTTCCAAACTGTATAGTGAGCAATAATAGCAATTATAAGACTATATATACAGTAATATGTATAACAATAATATATAAGAAAAAGAACACTTCCAAAGAATAAGTAGGACAGAGGCGTTGTTAGTGTACGACATGATAACTGGTCTCTTTAGTGGCTGCAACTGTCCTGGAAAAGTCCTGGAAAACATTTCAGGGAAAGAGTGGGGACCCTGATAATTTCAGATGAAAGAGGACCCAAACAGAGTTCCTTTATTTTTTCTTTATTTTAGTTTTGAGATGATTATCCCTTCAGGCACCGCAATAAATGTGTCAAGGACATAGATATATCCACTTTAAAGTTGACATATCTACCGATGTCGTCCTCTCTGCTCCGTCTTTGAACACACATGGAGACGACGTGTTTGCCTGCAAGAAAGCTGCAGCCTCGAGGTAAAAGCAGCAGACCATCTGAGGAAGGACAGCAGCAGAGTCTCCAGGGCGAAATGCAGATGTGGCTGTGCTCAGAAACCTTTAATTCCACACAAACATGTGCAGTCTTATTTTTTTATTCAGCACATCCTAAATCTTTTTGAAATGAAGACCTCAGGCCACCAATGGAGCTGAAGCTTCAGGGCTCAGAGATGTTTGATTCTCCACGCCAAAAGAAACAAATAAATCAATCAATAAATACATAAAAAGTCAAACTTTCAGCCTGTGAAAACTGTGACACAGTTAGTAATAGTTTTTAAGTACAGGAGAACCTGAAAGTAAGCAGTTTATTAGTCTTTACTGAGATTCTTTCTGCATCATTACTTCTTTAATATTATGGTGTTTTTTTTCCCCTCACCTGATATCAGTGCAACAAACAAGTTTATAAATACTTCAGGTAATGAGGAAACCTGCTTCTCTCTGCATGCGGGAGCAGATTGTGCACGTCTTCATCCGTCTGATCTTTGCTCTCTTAAAAAAACAAACAAAAAACCAGCAGGTTCCTGCTTTCTTTACCTTTTATTGTCATTGGAGCTGGAGAAGCTTCAAACTGAAGACATTCTCTTTGAACATATGCAGAATCATGTTGAAGGGATGTTGACTTTCTTATGTAACATTCTTCTCAGCACAATCAGCTCCAGGGGCTTCATACCTTCTTTATGAGTTATGTGTGTGTGTGTGTGTGTTTGTGTGTCGTGTGGGGGGGGTAGTCCTGGCTCTGGTGGCTCTTGCACACATGACTTCAGATAAAACTGCATTCATCACATCACAGAAGTGCAGCATCTTCCTGCAAACACTGAAGCGCCTGAGGTTCCTTCACAAATAAAATCTAAGCAGTCTCACTGTATCTCCAGCCCAGACTGCTGCAGTACCATCTCTACCCCACTTCACAACAGAAACCGGGTTTGGCTCATTTCATATGTCCTAAAGTCCACAATTATCTACTTTGATTTGTTCGGATGAAAGAGAATACGCTGTCAAATGCTCTGGTTATGGCTCTGGACATGTTATAAACAGTTATAAATGGCTTGATTGATAAAACTGTCTTAAATATAATTCTAATGTAATAATATGTAGCTTATATATATATATATATATAATATATATACATATATTTCTTGTTCTGCGGTGAGAAAGATTATTTACAAATGAAAAAAGATTCAAGACTGCTGATGATTTTTTTCCCCATCCAAGCAAGTTCAACTCAAGGTCACATAACCCAGAGTTACATCCCTGCTGTTCAAGCCTGGAGCTAGTATGTTATATGTTGACGTGCATGACAGCACAGTTGTTTGGAAGCGCTGCATATGGAGCTTTTTGGCTATAATACACAGCACAATAATACACAGTACATAAGTTTACAGCCAGACAACTTGCACACCTTTGAATCATTGAGTCAGTAATAAAACTTTGGCTGAAAATGGCTGAAAAAGAATTGCCCAGTCAAAGTCGGGACCTCAGACTAATGCATGTGCATGCATAAGTCCTCGCACGCCTCAGATGAAGTGAAGCAACATTATGAAGAAGCGCTGCACGATGATCGAACAGACAGATAAAACTGAGACAATTTTCAAGGTAGAATAACTAAGTCTGCTTCGATTTTCTTTTCCTCCACACCACCTCCAAATTCTCTTATGTTTTTTGAATCCTTACCAGACATGAGAGCTATAATTACAGATGATAACTCCTCAAACATTAGAATAGTTAATGAATTGTGTGTTTGTGTGTCTGTGTGTGTGTTCCTCTGGCTTCAGTTGTGGTAACTGCTGTCATCTTCTAAGAAGCTGTCTGCCTCACCGTCTCCTCATGAACAGTCTGCTTTAAAAGCGTTTAAGTCTGCCCTCTCATCTCCATTTCAAATCATGTAACCACACCAAGCCAGTTAAAATCAATCTTCTGTTTGTGTGTGTTAGAGCGACTCTGACGGCCTGATAAGGAAAAACAGCTCTCATGCTACACTCATGCAGTGTGTTTTTCTTGGGCATTTCATTGTAATGATTTCATGGGGATTACAAATACGTAAGGGCACACATGCTAGAACCCTTTTTCCATGCATTAAAATGTCTGTCTCAGCATCATCCTTCCTTTTTGTGCTCTGATCTAATGGACTGCACCGTCAAATGTGATTGGATGCTCACTTTCCTAAAGAAGAGCTCTCTGCTGGACAAATAAATGGAAAGAGCCATTCCCCTTGGATTTAATCTCTGAAATGATAACGTTTGAAGGGTCAGTTCCCTCAGTTTGCAAAATAAGTGGTCATGCACTTTTTCTTTTGTAGGTTCTCATTTTGATGGAAGAGCCTTTAAAGCCTCTGGTCCAAGCCCAACATAATGGGTCCCCAAATTAATTAGTTTTTGTTTAGAGCAACTTAGAAAGTGCAGGAGAAGTGATTGAGCGTTTCCTTCTGCGGCCTAAAATGCTTCCAGCTCCACAGCTAAAATTACGTTTCTAATGAAAAAAAATGCCGTGCCCTCAACACTTATAGCTGAAATTCTCAGATTCTTCCTAGTAATATGGCTAATATGGTTCTCGTTGAACTGTTATTAATGATGCAGAATTCAATGAAAGAATAAACGGTCAGTTTGATGCCTAAAGAGGTTCTTTTTTGTGTGAAGGGTGTTAAACGTTAATAGTTGAAA
The DNA here is from genome assembly GCA_037176975.1 of Arrhamphus sclerolepis. Classification (NCBI taxonomy): domain Eukaryota; kingdom Metazoa; phylum Chordata; class Actinopteri; order Beloniformes; family Hemiramphidae; genus Arrhamphus; species Arrhamphus sclerolepis. Next base: position 6,282 of record JBAMYA010087148.1, on the reverse strand, counting down.
CACAGTTTCCTCCCACTTTCAGACCAGAGACTCTGCCCAAACCGGCAAAACAACGTGGACCAGATGTGTTCATTGACAGTTTCAGCATAAACTTTCTTCCCCCACCTCTCAGCCAGCACCCCCCATTCGCCTGTGTGACTCATAAAAGCGTAGTTATAAAAGAAATACCTCTTGAACAGCACTCGACCGGCTCAGGGCTCTGCAGGAATTTGAGAGTAACACATTATTTTTCCAGGGTGTTTTGACTAGTTTGGTTTTTGATCAATAAATTCTGACCCTCTGTAATAAGTGACATCATGTCTTTTCCACATAGCCGTGTCCTCATGATATCTCTCCCCTTTTTGTATCAAACAGGTGTCGTGGGTGAGTTTCTTCCTTTTGCATTTTATTTCAGAAATCAGGAACGTTCATTCCCAGTCTGACGCAGACAAATGAATCTATGCATTTATTACTCCAAGGACGCTCTTGAGTTTATCATCCGGCTATTTTCATCTTTCCATGTGCTGTCTAGTCAAAGTTATCATTCATCTCAACATGTTTTTTTTTTTTAATAAACAGAGAGAGAAAAAAGAAAGAAAACGGAGGTAGTGACAAATCCACAGAACTGACAAAACGGACCTTTATTTCTGTTATTTGTGTTCATAAAAATGAGCTGAGTGAACTTAGAACTGTGACATATTTTGAAAAGTTTTTTGCTCAAGTGTGTTTATATCAGGGCTGTGAATTCAAGTCACATGACTTGGACTCGAGTCGTTAATTTGAAGAAAAAACGTGAGAAGACTTTCAACTAAATCAATTTATTTCAACTCGTCAAGACTTAACAGACACGGACGGTCTCTCTTAAATAAGTTTGCATGATTAATTTCATTTGGGTGTGAAATCTTCAAAGTAGTTAACAAAAAATGAAAAATTCAAAACATGCAGGTTGAGGATGACAGTCACAGAGGGAACAACCTCCAACCTTGTGCTCTTATATTATTATGTCTATCATTTACATTTAACAGACAATCGCACCATTATTAAGGACTTGGAAGGACTTGAAAGTTTCTGACTTGGGACTTGACTCAAAACTCGACTGTTTTGACTCAAGACTTGAGACTTACTTGAAGTTTGCAAAACAATGACTTGGTCCCCCCTCTGGTTTATATAGTTGTCAAAAATGAAAATAAAATGATTTCCTGTGTTTGCTTGTGCTTTAAAAAAGGATATAACACAGTCTATGTTGCACATCTTTTAAACATTTTAACATAATAATATTTTTGACATGTTTTTTTTCATGCTAAATACTTTTATTTGTCATATATTGGGGTGTTTGCCTCCTGTTTTAGTTTGTACAGTGTTTTGAGTTGCACCTGTGTTTTTAAAGTACTAAAAACATAGATTACATCTATCCATCGCCTCCATGACAGCGAGCAAGTTAATGCAGAAGTGCAAAAGTGAATTTGTTGTGAGAATGAGGAATTGACAGCAGAAGAGAAGTACGCTAGCTTTACAGCGCTATTATTGTGTCTAAACTGACCTTTAAATGTGAACTGTGGCTGTTCAGCTCAAATAAAACATCATTAAAAGAGACAATTACTATTCAGCTGTCATGTTTATTGGATTTACCGTCCTCTGTATTACAGACATGTCATCCAGGTCTTTTTATGAGCACATACTGTTATTTTCTAAGTTAGTGAGCGTTGCTCATTTGATAAAAGACTCCAGCGTATTTTCACTCGTGCAGTTTATCAATAACCTGCATCTGCTGTATTTAAATGGATGCATCTCCTCCTTGATAATATTCCCAGCAATTAAAGCGACGGCCTTTTCTGAAACCATAAGCACTTGATGTTTGTTTATTTGTTTGTTCCAGCCTTCCTCCTCTGCAGCTGCAGCTCCCAGTTGAATGTAAATGACAGCTGAAGACTGTTCAGCTCTGTTTTCCTTCTGTCTGCCCACTCGCAGCTTTCCACTGCCTCTGGGCATTCTTCCTCTCTTTAAACGTGTCTTTTGCTGTGTGAGCGTGACTTCGGGTTCATCAGTCTCAGCTCACTCTGCTTCTGCATGTTGGCTTCGTTTGTGTTCAATAAATAAAGACACGGTTGTAAAAAGCTGTGACCTTTCATTGGTCTGAGGTTACATCTCATATTTAGAGTCAAATATTCTCATATTTACAGAAGAATGACTTTTTTTTTTTGTTTTGTTTTTGTCTGCGTAAAATGCCAGAACTGAAAGAGGGTTATCACCTTTTTCACAACCGGCTTTAAAGGAATCTGATAAGTTGAATCTTTGAACAAAAACATCAGTACGTTTGAGATATAAAGTTTTCTTCGCTTTTATTCATGACTTTCTGCTTCTTTTTATTTTGGTTCCTGGCAGCTCAACTGATGTTTTATTAGTTTTATCCTGGAAGGAAGCTATGTTTGTTTTTTTTATACCACATCAGATTTTTTTTAAGTAATAAAGCTGACCAATCAGATGCCCAGATGTCATTTGACGTGCTTGGCTGACAGCTAGCCACTGGCTCTGCTGTTGGCTTTGACAGCTTAGTTCTGCCGAACTACGTCAAGAAAAGACTTAAGATGTTAATCGTGTGAAATGTAATCGTCAACTAAAATGTCTTAATTGATACTGTTGCAGCCCACTGTGTCATTGTTCCTCTGATGTTTCCCGTTCTGATATCATCAGTTATCATTTAAGAGCATAAACACCTGTTTAGATTATATAGCAGAAAGTATTCACAACCCTGTCAATATTTAGACGGAGAGTTAAACAGATTAAAAGATAAATACTGTGATATGTAGATGGGATAAATTGCCTCTTTCTACTACAGTCGGCTTGTAAAGTGATGACTAAAATCAGTTTTGAAGTTTAAGTTAGAAGTAAGGGTTCAGTGAAACAAAAGAAAGCAAAGTTTAAAGTTTAGACAAAACCAAAACGTAAAGAAGGAACACGGTGATCAAACCAAACCAAAAACGTTCATATTTTTGAAATAAGACTGGTGCAGCTGCAACACTAGTGTAAAAGTTATACATTTTATGATTTCATGCATGTACTTTCAGTTTCACCACAGGTTAGTGTGGTAATGATGAAGAAGTTTTTTTGAAATCAGTACAAATTAGCTACTCCAAGTCATTCAATGGGGTCACAATTAGCATTTTTGTCCAAGTAGATGTGATTAATCCAATTAGGTGTGATTTATGTTTCACTGTCATCATGAAAATGATAGCGGGCAACAGATGCCAGCTTAACTGCCACGACAGCCGCTGGTCTCACAGCATCTTAAAAACAACTTAAGCAACATAAAAACTGCAGAACAGAGGAGCAAATGTGGACCAGTTCTCTGTCTGTCTGTCTGTCTGGCTGTCTGGCTGTCTGGCTGTCTGTCTGTCTGTCTGTCTGTCTGTCTGTCTGTCTGGCTGTCTGGCTGTCTGGCTGTCTCAAACAGCCTGCAAGCCATCACTTCTGTGACGAAGGGACAGATCAGTATAATACCACATGAATATTTCGCTCGTCTTTTTATGGCTTGTTTTTCTATGAAAAAATGTGACTTTCACTCAGTCCGTCTTCATGAAGCTCAGTTTATTGGAGAGCAACCGGTATTGATTTAGTGACCTCATTTCGCATAAAAGACTCTGAGATGTGTTTATATACATGCGCAAATCTGGGCTCTTACAGTTTTAGTAAATAATGCATAAAGTATAAAAATGAGGCAGAGATGCTAAAGTTTTCTCCTTGGACTTAACAAGTGCGGCAGGAAATTGGCTTTCTGCAGGATGATTAAATCTGCCGTGTTACTTTCAAAGTTGCCAAGTCTGTGCAATAAAAGTCCCAGGGTCTCTTTATGTGGGCACACAAAGTTTACGCTGACACAACAGCTTTTCTGATAATGAACTGCACCTTTTCACCGTGCTATTTAGTCGTTTTTAATCAAATTAATGCCTGACCACTATTCTGTGTAATTAGCTTATCTCCATATCCTCGTATGGAGAACAAGCTGGTTTGGCCTGTTGCAGCAACCTGCCTGCATAATAAAATAAGCAAGAAAAAGAGCAGGTTATTTTTATTGTCAAGCAGAGTGGGCTCCTCTTACTGCTGAGCTGCTGAGTGTTGCATTGTGACAGTGACAGAAAGATTTATGTAACCTGTTTTTGTTTTTCTTTTTCCTTTTTTTTTTCAAGTGCTGTTTTTCTTTGAGCCAATTAAACAAAGAGATGTTTGAGTAGAAGGGAAATGTGAAACCATGAAAAAGCTGCAGCTGTGATGAAGCTGAATATTTCACTACATTCATAATGTTTTTCTTTGCTTTGGAACCTGAAGAATCGAACACATCACAAAAAACAAAAAAAAAAGGCTGACATTTAGGGCGTCAGTTATATTTTTCAGTGGCAGGTAATTACTCGCACATTCTGGAGAAGAGTATTTGTAGAGGTAACACGGAGCAACTTCCAAAATTCATCAACACCACAATAATTTTTGTGTGTTCCCGTTTTAAAAAAGCTTGTCAAAAAAATGAACGAAATTGTGAACGTAAACAACAGTAGATGAGTAACAGGGGCCAAAATGGAATGAAAACATACTGTATTTAATTAAAGAGCACTTTTTGATCCATTAAATCAAAACAAGTAAATGGATTATTCATTTTTAAAATTAACATTAACCACTCCCACTCACAGACTCGCATCATGTCTGCTTTTATTCACCTTTGATTTTATGTATACACTTGACAGTAATGTCCCGATTTCTGTCACTTTTAAACCTTGAGCAGATTCAAATTTCATCAAAGGTAGTATTAAAGGTAGGCTAAGGGATTTCTAGCTGACATCACATCTGTTGTAGCTCATGAACTCTCCCAAGTCCCTCCACCCGACTTCATGTACGTTAGCATCCAGCGGCAACCATCCCACATCTGGGCTGAAGCTCATTCTGAAAGTACGTTTTCTGCAGTTCCTTGACTGACCACTAGGTGCTGGCTCCAAAACAGAGCTAATCTCTATTGACCTCCATGTTAAAAGTGCCAGTTTTGCAGCATAATTAAACATATGTATAGTTAGAGTTTACATCCATAATAGCTGTACGGGGAGTTGGATTATTTTGTACCACATCAGATTTATATTAAGCAATAGAGCTGACCAATCAGAGACCCAGACTGTCATTTGACTGACAGCTAGCCATTGGCTCTGCTGTTGGCTTTGACAGTTTTGGAGGAAAAGGCTCTTTGTAGAAATCCTATGGGTCATTAGTCTGGGTACAAAAAAAAGGTTACTTTTTTTTTACCCCTGCAACAATTAACTTTTGTAAATTTTATTCTTAATTCTAAATTTGACAGTAGTTTATATATGTGTATTTTTATGGTCCACGGCAGACATGATGGTTCATACATAGTCTAAACAGTCATCAAGTTAATTATTTAATTGCAAGTTAATTGATAATTGTTTAATTGGTTAAACTTTAATTTTAATTCTAAATTTAACTATAGTTCATATATGTGTATTTTTATGGTCCACGTGCTTTTGGGACTGACAGACATGAATGTTCATACATAGTTTAAACAGGCAGCAAGTTAATTGTTCAATTGTTAACAACAGTTAATGCAATTTTAAACAGAATGAATCAATAATGAATAACAGGTCAAATAACGTAGAATATCTGTTGCTTCCTGGGTATTCTGGGTATTCTCTGGGTATTCTAGGTATTCTCTGGGAATTCTCAAGGTATTCTCTGGGTATTCTGGGTATTCTCTGGGTATTCTGGGTATTCTCTGGGAATTCTCTAGGTATTCTCTGGGTATTCTGGGTATTCTCTGGGTACTCTGGGTATTCTCTGGGTATTCTGGGTATTCTCTGGGTAATCTGGGTATTCTCTGGGTATTCTCTGGGTATTCTGGGTATTCTCTGGGTAATCTGGGTATTCGCACAGGCCAAAAGACATGAGGTCAGGCCAGTCGGTGATGGGTATGAGTGTGGTTGTTTGTGTACGTGCTAGTGGCCATGTAATGGACTGACAACCTGTCCAGGTGTATGAAGGGGTACTGGGATAGGCAGTTTAAGTAAGGGCTCCATATTTCTGAGTCGTAATAAAAAAAGGAGTGTTGGATGATCAAATGCAGAGAAATCATCATAATTCCTCAGCATCCTTGAGAGCTCTCACATTTTCTTTGCTCTGCAGAGGGAAAACATTTACTGTTATGGTTGGAGTACTCCAGCAATGGTGCATGTGGCGTTAAAGCTGTCAATCAAACCTGTCAAATGAGAATCAAATACCCCGCACTCAGACAGTTTGAAAATAAGGTTGTCAGTC